>CABHPR010134920.1:0-21969 GCA_902168415.1 Peromyscus melanophrys
GAAGGACACAGATAACATGGAAAGGCACACATCACATCTCACTCTTGTGTATGTGTAACTTGTACCATGAAAATGATATCAAAACAACAGAAAGCACTCTCCATGGCCTAATATCTCACGATACGCCCTATTTTGTAAAGGTCCCACCATTGGGAAACCAAATTTCCCACAGGTAAAGCCTCAGGGAACCATACAAACTGTATTTAAAACCTTAGCTGCTTCTAAACAAACACAACAGGTGACTGTAACTCAGGATCTATCACACGGAGCGTTCTGCTTAGAGGAAACTGTTCTGCTGCATGTTGGTTAGGCTCAATGCATAATGAAAAAGGCAGCATTGTTGACTGAAAACAGCTCATCAAAATGGCACCAGTATCTAGGCAGAGGACATCATCTTTTGTAAAACACTGCAGCGTTTGAATGCATGTAAACACCAATTCTGTATAAAATGGCTTAAAGGAGAGACCAGAAACCATTGTACAGAATCTGATTCACCAGCTCTGCTCAAGCTGGAAACCAGAAGAGTTTTCACTCTCCCAAAGCTGCCTTTTCTATCAGTTTTGATGTCCATGTTGGAAATATTTCTGCTAAGGTTATGCAGGATAACAATTATCTCTATAAGAGGCTTTGTACTTCAAATAGTATGCTCCCAGAAGTTCAATATACAAAATTCAAGATGGGGATAAACTCTGGCAAAAAGAAAAGATTACTCTAAGACAGAGAGTCTTCCAGTCATCTCAGATAAATAAAATATGAAACTATGTAAAACACATACACCAAGTCACTAAGGCAGCACGTGGCGCGTTAAGAGAGTCAAGAGGGAGAAATGAAAAACAATACAACTCAAGTCAAGAGTTCAGAGGATAGTGATTGAAATCCAACGTAAAACAATCATGCTGAAATTAGGAAATTATTCACAGTCAAAATGGCACTAAACAATAAACTATAAAAATTCAGTAGTTAGGAGGGAGAGGAAACTCCTTTGAGTGATGTAAAAACACAATCGTTGAAAATAGTAACCCAGATAGACAGTACCTCAGTGACAGACAAGCAGTTGGTTAGAAAGCTGGAGGTTACACTTGATAAAATCATATTTCAGCATAGAGGATCAAAAAAAAGACATTTAAAAGAGATAAAGACATTGCATACATAGCTGAGCCCTTGAAATGTATCTTTGGGCTTAGGTACTTGGGGAGCTGAGGCAGGAGGATGACTTGAACTGAGAACTTTGACACCAGCCTTTCAAATATTGTTAGACCCAAACTCACAAAATTTGGAAAAGATGTTGAAGATATAGTGGGAGATTGTTTTTCAATTAAATTAACAAGGAAAAAAATAAATAAAAGGAGAAATAGAAACACATTCCAAGATCTGATGTAGACAAGTTTGTGAAGGTCAATGACAAGCAGGATCCCTCCAGTTCAAGAATCACAAAAGATAAGTAAAAGTAAATAAAACTCCAGAAAACCAAACATAAACGCAGTGTTCTACAAGTGATACCAGTGAGAAGAATCTTCTTTACAAAGACGCAACAGTACATGGACAGTGGGTTATTGGGTAGCAATAATAACAAGATGACTGGGATACTGGCCCATAAGCTGGCCCCCAGTGACTCTTGTTTCCTGGCTCAGCAACCTGGATGTGACCTCTGTCATGCTTGTTTACTCTGTGGGGGAGCAGAAGTGATGTTTCAGTCTCCGCTGAAAGCTGCCATATCAGAAACAGATGTCAATGGCCCCTTGGAGAAGTCTGCAAGAGGAGGAAATGTGCTTCCCCAATGCCCCAAGCTGATTTACCAGTGATTGGAGTGAGTCATTGGGGGCATATGATTATTGCTGGCATCTCGGTTGCAGCTTTCAACTACCAAGAGAAACTGATCAAGAACCATTCAGCTCAGACATTAAAGAATAATTCGTCCACCCACTGACACTGTGAGAGATAGCAGTACTCCTGGTATTTAAAATGTGGGTTTGGGGATAATTTGTTATGAAGCAATATAGGAATAATACAGCAATGGAGTATTCCCATTAATGTGCTGAAAGAAAAATAACCATCTACTATGGACTTGTCTACACAATGAGGAAGGAGCTATATCAAGACAAGTAGAAACAGTTCATTCCCCCATGAAACCAAATGACCCTGGACAGAAGATGTGAACAGACATCTCACTGATGAGAACATATAGAAACTGTAAATAAACACATGAAAAATGTCTCACATGATGAGCCATTAAGAAAACACAAATTGGAAATCCAGTGAAATGTCACTGTAAATTCACTAAGATGGCTACGTTTTAAAAATAATACAGACTGCATCATTCACATCTTACTGGAGTAATTGCCAATGGAGCAGCCATGCTGAAAATAGTGGCTCTGAAAATCCAGATGTGCTCACTACAGGATCTGGCCACTGCATTGGAGGTGTTTATCCCATTGACATTAAAATTTGTATGCACATAAAATATGTATATATCATGAGAAAATGAGCAGTATCAATAGTGACACACATAGATACATAAAATATGTATGAAAATGTTCATAACATCTTCATTTATAATACCAAAACCTGGAAATAATCTAAATGGCCTTGAGTAGTTGAATGGTTAGAGAAATGCAATGGAATATGGTTCAACTATAAACATGTAGTGATTGGCTATGTCGTAAGGGATTTGTATTGATTAATTAGCATTCTCAAAGTAAATATATTAATGTTTTCAATGGGCAGGTAGCTGAGAGTGATGAGTGGCCCTTGCTTTGTGAATACAACACCAGGGACCTTATGGTGAAGCCTCTCAGTGTTTGACGGGAGAGTGGTCACACATGCACATAGGAGGCAAACATGAACATTGCTTAGAATGAAGCAAGCGTACTGAGGGGTACAGGGAGGCACCTGAAAGCAGCCCCTCGGAATGGGGCCTACCGATTGCATCCATGTCAGGTTTGAGTTGTGACATTGCACTTCAGTTTTATGAACTGGTGGTTGTCCTGGTGGGAAAGTGGAGAATGTGCTAATTTTCATTATTTTTCATAGTTGCTTGTGAATCTATAATTACCTCATAACAAAAATTTCAAAATCACCGAACCTAAGATACCAACCACTGTAATAGAGATACATGGAGTGTGTGCAGCCATCCTTGAGGTGACAGCCACTAAACTGCCTTCTACGAGGGGAGATCCAGTTAACTGCACATATGGAAGATACAGGGTGGGGCTAGCTGTTTGGGGAGCAGAGTGGATGAGTTACTGAAGTCTTTGCCCCTACCATGGAGCCCTATTCTCTTCTCCTTCATACTTCCCAGGATATTCTTTAAGTAAACAGCAAGCACATGTTTAGATAATGTCACTATGGAATGCATTGGAGCCTTAGCATTCTGTGGCATCCAGATATTGAAGTGGCCTGGTGTGCCAAGTCTGTATATGGAACAATCCACCCAGCCAGCTGTGTATTTAGGGCTATTGTCCTCAGAAATCCATGGTAGTTAGTTTGCCAATCATATTACCTCGTTCACAAAGTGTGCTTTTGGGATAGTTTGAAACACACATAGTTTAGGATAGTTTGAAAAAGATAACATCAGCCTGTCCTCTAGTTTGTCCAATGAGGCAGAAAGAGACATCACTCAGTGGGTGCTTGAACAGTTGTTGGTGATGTTGGAGAGACTCCGTGCAGGTTGGGAGCTGTGTGTTTTTCCCTGGAAGGCAGGAGGCAGGGGACCAGGAAATAATCTGACTACAGTGGAAAGGCTGACTGAACTCTGCCCTACAATAGGACAGTTTAAGTCCAATATTGACACACTAAAATAAGGCAAGATTAGCTCTAAAATCCTTTAAAATCACAGAGCCACTCACCCTGTGTCTCTCTGACAAGGGAAACCAACCAACCAACAAAACAAAACAAGATTAATGAAGATTAATGAAAGAAAAAGATAAGCAAAATCTCTCAGAGGGAGCACAAATGCAAATGTTGAAATGATTCTGCAGAATAATAGCATTCCAGGTATAATAACATTGACATTGTTTTTAGAATATTTCACTGAATTTTTTTTTTCTTGAGAAAGGTACTGACACTAATCAGAAACAATACAGAGTCAGTGAAAAAAGCGAATTAAGAATCAACCTTAAAGCAGAGGTGTGGGCTGTTTCCTTTTACAGTGTGAGACCTGGAACTCTGACTAAGGAGCAGTGAAGGAATGAAGGAAGGACAGACACACAGACAGAGAAGAGCTGGATCCGGTAGTCTGGGCTCTCTGATGGAGAAGCTGCAGCTCCCAGGCAGCTCCTAGTAATGATTATATACAGTGGAACAGGGAGGCGGAGTTATTGTATATAGCTGGGAAGGGGCTCCATAGTCTTCCTAGGAGCAGTCTCTGTGCAGGAGCAGTCTTCAGGCATTAAACATCTGGGAAGAGAAAGCCACAGTGGATATTGCTGCACACACTGTCAACATTTATACTCGGACCTGAGGAAGGCTTTGCCATCCTTCTGAACCCTACCTGGGAAGGCTTTGCCACTCCCATAGTGCTGAGGCATTCTTCCTTGGCATGGCTGTACTGTGTCAACAATGCACATTCCCCAAGGACTTCACTTACATGGGGTGACCTCCGCTCCCCACAGGTGTGTGTAACATAGTCGAAGTATTAGAAAATGCTTACTATTGAGATGTTTACAGTGAAAATTGTTTTGTATTAATTAAAAAAAAACACTCTTTCACTTTAGATATTTTATACTTCTCACAAAAATCTACCCTAAGAATATTGCTATAAACTTATGTCTTCCTGATACTTGACTTGTAAAAGAAAATATGCTTCCTGTGGCAGAGACAAAAACCAATAACTTGGAAGCAGGAAAATCTGTTCTCAATCTTGATCTCACACATTTCAGTCTCTGATCAGTTGGGTTCATTGTCTGACCAGTTGCAAGGCAGACTATCACCCCAGGAAGCACAAGAGAAAGCAACCTGCACATCTCATGGCAAGTGGGAACAAAGAGACTCGAGGCTGAGGCCCCCAAGCCCCTCAATGTATGCTCCTAATAACGGAACTTCCTTCCACTAAGCTCTGCCTCCTAGGAGCCCCACTTACTGCCTCCAATAGATTCAGAGCTTGGTGACCAAGCCATGAGAACCTAAGCTGCAAGCTCACGAGCATTTCCGGTTGCTTCATCAAGTGAGTGAGTGAGGAGAGTGAGTCATTCCTGTGAATATTTTTAAAGCATTGTGGGGGTTAGTAAATCCAACCTTATTTGCCCTCAGTTACTTCCTGTTCTCAGTGACTTTACTCCTTATTGCAAATAAGTTACAAATTAAAAGTAACATTGAAAGGGGAGGGATGGCTGTTTTGGTTCACAATTCCAGGGTATAGTCTATCATGGTGGGAAAGGCATTCCACCAAGCGTGGAAGGCATATAGGCCGGAACAGGAGGTGGCTGGTCATGTGACATCCACAGCCAGGAAGAAGGGAGGGAGGAATGCAGGTGTTCAGCTGGTTTGCTCCTTTGTATGCAGTTCAAAGCCTCAGCACACGGGATGGTGTGGCCTTCAGTTAAGGTGGAGCCTCCCTCCTCAATGGCCTAATCTAGATAAATCTCCTCAGGAAGGCTAGAGGTTTTGTATCCCAGGTGACTCTAGGTCCTGTCAACTTGACAAGCAAAATAAACTGTCAAATTACTGGTCACTAACTTATAGGTTATTTAGGATTCTAAATGGAAAATCAGGGCTCTTGTATAATAGTGAAGGGAATGGGGCTCAAAAATCTTTTAAATTTTGTAGAATATTTTGAGTTAGGTCAAAAACTAAATTTCTGTAGTATTTGGCGTGAATAAATATTTAATTGTCTTCAAGAGCCCTTACATCTGATTTATCATTGTTAAATAATCAAATATGGATTTATACTAAAAGTATTATTTAAGCTTGGCAGGCTGAAATCATTCCAAAGGAAATTCAGATCATCAGGAAGTTAGGGAGAGCAGGCACACACGTTTCATGTAACACACATGTCAAATGAGGAGTGTAGGTATACATACAACTTCATAAGATACACACACACACACACACACACACACACACACACACACACTCACACGTAGCATGGACAGAGACCTGGGCAAGAAATAAGCATGTAAAGGCGAAAAGAACAGTGAAATTAAAGAGGTAGCTTCTTTCAAATATCTGGGCCAGAAAAATACGTGTTCACCTCAGAGACTTGGATAACAGCCTGAGCTTTCCACTTGCTTTGGCCAAGGAACTCTGGCCACAGAGACAGAGTAGAGGTGCTGTCTCATCAGCCTTACAGAACTGAGACAGCAGAATGGTCCTCGCTGCCCACACTGGCTGGAAGCAGGACCAGCAAGGCGCCATTCTGAAGCCTTTTGACCCAGCTCCACATTAAACCACAGCTACGCTGGCTATTAATAGTGAAGCTGGCCCAGAAATTAAGCATTTTCCCTTCCTTCTGAGAATCAACTCATTCAGGTCAAGAAAATGCTATTGAAACCAGCTCTCCACAGCAGTTCCTACGAAGGCTGAACTTTGGAAATGAGTACCAGTCTGGTCAGAATAAGCATAGAATGGAGAAAATGGCTGGCTATTTAAAATTAGAACCTACAGTTTTATTTAATATATTCTTAAAAACACAAGAAAGGGTCACTTTCCTAAGTACGACTATGATTTAAAATCCATTAGCTGTGAGATTATATTCCTTAGTGGAAGCTGAATGAAAATGGCTTACTTTCAGTCTCTGTCTTTGAGAAACTGGTCAGATTTTGATAAACTGGGATTTCTCTTGCTCTGTGGTTGATCTGTGGTGCACAACTTCCTTTTAAAGTAATCAAGGACCAGAAAAAAAGCAGTCAAGAACCTCGGGAGCCTGTGGGTGTTCAGTCTCCACTGTAGTGCTAAGACATATTTTGCTTCTCTGTGTGTCCTTACTGGACAGTAATGCCAAGTTAAGTTGAGTATTATGTAAATTATATACATTTTAGAGCAGGCACAGATAATGAATGGCACCTAAAAGTCTTGCAGGTAAATAGAGTAAAGGGAACCATGGGGGTCCTGCCCCTCAATAGTCCCCTCCTAGGGTCCAGGAAAAATCTACAACCAGCTGATAATTAATCTTTGATAATAGGAAATGAATCTACATACACAAAGACTCCTTAGTCTATACACTTTATTATTCTGTATCAATTCTCTCTCTACACAGCTTCTATTCTGCTCTCATGTTTAGCTACTTTCTTGCCTGATTTCTCTCTACATTTATCTGCTGTCCCCTCTATGTTCTATCTTAATTCTCTCATCTTAGTTTTGCCCCATCTTGGTCTTTCTCATCTTGTTCTTACCCATCTCATTCTTCCCCATCTGGCTCTTCCTCATCTTCTATCTTGTCCTCAAGTTCTCTCCTCTAAATCCTCCTCTCAGTCTCCTTATACCTCTCAGTTCTTCCAAGTCTCTGAGGTATTCAGTTCTAAACCCAAGCAATAGCAATCCTCTGGGAGAGCAAGGTCACCAGGCTTGAATTCTTACAGGGTCATAAAGGCAAATAAGAGTTTTTCTTAGGCAGGAACCATCAGGTTTTCTTTTACAACCCAAAAGGGGAGTGGTAAAGGAGGTCAACTGAGAACTAATGATTGATTAGTCTATCAAAAAGGGAATTTATGTGCTCAATCTACTTTTATAGAAGTGTTTAGGTAAAAATGTTAGGAGTCTATTATGTTAGTAAGAAAGGAGGGTCTCAGCTAAAATTGCACAAGAAATAAAGCTATCCACCTGACCTAGGAGACTGGAGTTGTTTCCATAAGGGTGTTACCTTAGTTCAGGAAATCATTTGGCCTTGGATGCTTGATAGGTATTTTAGATAAATACACTGTTAGGAGTTCTTGGAAGCACACATAGCATACAAGAAAATCACTGTAAGAACCAGCTAATATATATATAAAAGCTAAAATATCACCAAAGTTTCTTAAGTCATGGCTTGATCTTCGGAAAGGCCCTTGACCTTTCCAAGTAGTAGCTTTTGTCGTAGTAGCTGGATTCCATTACATTTTCCTGCGGCTTGCAGCAGCAATAGAGGTCAAGTTGATCACCTTGAGAAGATAATTTGAATTATGCCGACAAATAATTGTTTTTGTAACACCAATCTTTATGTGATGATGACACAGACTGAGAATGTGAAATAAAAGCAAATATATGTGATAACATAATTTAGTGTATATGATTCCATGGCATATTGTGATGGATGCGTTAGGCACCATGTACCAGATGCTATGGCAGTGCAGGTTCTTAGCAGAAGAGGAAGGCTTGAATCAAGACAATCATCGGATGTCAACTTTCAATGAAGATTGACTCTTGTAACACAAAACGATGGAACCCCAATTCAAATAATGCTGGTGAGATAGGTAATCAATGTGGAAATCCAGATGAAAGCCCTTTTCTATTTTTTAAAAATGTTTCTTCTGTAGAAAGTCACCAAACAGATTTGGCAGCTTTGTTACTACCCA
Source organism: Peromyscus melanophrys (assembly GCA_902168415.1). NCBI lineage: Eukaryota > Metazoa > Chordata > Mammalia > Rodentia > Cricetidae > Peromyscus > Peromyscus melanophrys. The sequence goes on from CABHPR010134920.1 coordinate 8,487, forward strand.
TAACATATGCATGGTTGGCCTAATAATAAAGGAAAATTCTGATAATTTATATTTTTCTGCTATGTAGCTTAATGCAGATATAAATACAAGAGCAGAAATAGTAAGTAGTGTTACATCTTCATTTTACAGTCTTCCCTTTGGCCCCCAAACACTTAAATTTTGATCCATTTTTCCTGTAATTTTTGTTTTGTTTTGTATTGTTTACAACATACAATTCACATAGTTTAAAGTCATGAGGCTGGAAATATTGATCTACAGGTAAAAGTGCATATTTTTCTTCCAGAGGACCAGAATTTGATCTCCAGCATCCATGTTAATTGGTTCTTAACAACTTATTACTCCAATTCTAGGGGATCTGACATTTCTGGCCTCCTCAGGTAACATCACTCATGCACATAACCACACACAGACATGCATACTTTCATGAAATAAAAAGAATAATTCTTTAAGCATAAGCATTCAAAGTGAGGAAGGGAGATAGCTCATTTGGTAAAGGGCTTAAGAATCTAAGTTCAGCAGGGTGGTGGTGGCGCACTGTTCCAAGACAGGCTCCAAAGCCACACAGGGAACCATTGTCTCTAAAAACATCAAAAAAAAAAAAAAAAAAAAAAAAAAGAATCCAAGTTCAGTCTCCAGAACCTAGATTTATAAATGCAGGGGTGATGAATTTCATTTGTTTTCTCAATGCTATGCAGTCTCAGAGGTAGATCCCTGGGGTTCATTGGTCAGCCTGTGTACCCTAGTTTGTGAGTTCCAGGCCAGTGAGAGACCCTGTCTCAAAAAAGAAATGGGTCCTCTACACATATGCATTACACACACACACACACACACACACACACACACACACACACACACACTTTTTAATTGTTTCAAATTACAGTGTGCAAATCTATAGGACTTTTATATAAAATTTCCTGCACACACTTTACAAAATTCCTGTGATAGATAGTGCTGGGACTATTAATCTTATTTCATTGGCAAAAGGAATTTTAGGAAAATTTCTCAACTGTCACAGTATAAAAGCACCAGAATATGTCAGATGCTGATTTTCTAAAATTCAAATATCGAATTCACCTTTCTCTCCTTTATATTTAATTTTCCCAAATGAACAACAAACTTTTGAAGTATTAATCTCTATCAATGTTGGGACACATTCTTTATATAAACTTGATCAAATTATTCTCCCAAGTGCCAAAAGTTATTAATAATCCAAAATGAAGATAAATAGTACAGCAGTGTGGGTTATTTAAAATGGTAATTTCATTAACAAAATCTCTTTTCCATTCATTGTCTTGAACAGAAGAAGACAAAGGCATCAGTCAGATTGTTAAAAATCAACCATGAGAGGTATTGCTTATGTAAAATCCCTTTGGAGCAAAATTATTTTCTCTTGTGGAGTCTGCCACGTTTAATTTTGAGAAAATGCATTTCTGTCCTGGGGATGCCATCTGCATGCTAGCTTCCACTTGCCAGCAGCCCCCACCCCCACCCACAGCTAACCTTTCTGACCCTGGCCCTGGATCTCCCATTGCTTCCTAGCTACACGAAGACAGGGAGGCACTTGGACAAAGCTTTTACCTGTTGGCCAGTGTGGGAAGCTACAGTGGCAGGTTTAAGTCTGTGGATCCTCTAACTCTGTTAACTATTACTGAGATTAAATGTATGACACACTGAGGGAAAGAAGGAATGTTTAAGGTTTGACAAGTGATTCTAGAATTTCTCTTGGTGTCTATAAAGGCAGCTTTTTCACAGCTGGTACCTTTTACTTTCTCTCAAAGTGATTTTAGGATCCCACCAATGTGAAGTCTACTTTGCGTTGGGGCTTCCCCATTGGATAAGAACAGGAAGGCATGGGTCTTAGACTTTTCCCTGTCACAGTGCTTTTCCATTATGAGGATTTACTGTACTTTATGTTCTCATGAGTAATCGCAGATTCCAGCATACTGGTTCCCGAGAAATAAATCACTTCCGTTGCTAATGGCCTAGTGCTTTCTGTCAGCCGTAGTCCCACTCAGGACAACCTGAAGACCTAAGTGGACGTGTGTGGACATTTCTCAGGTCACTCCTAGAACACCGTCCCCGTGTTCCAAAGGGCATTGGAATTCACACGACAGTAACCAGATTTCAGGGGAAACTTTAAATCCACCTAGTTTTTAGAAAACGCACCTAGTCTTAGGATGTGTATTACTTTTAGAAAAAATTATATTCATTGTGAGAACACAGTGGAAACGTTAGGAAAAATGTACCAGGCACTAACTTCCGGAAGGATGAGTAATGGGGGGTGGGGAGGGACGGAAGAACGACAGCTGTCCTGTTAAAGTTAAGAAGAAGAGTGGTGATAGGTGTTCTATCGCATTATAGTTTTTTTTTTTTTTTTGGTTTTTTTTTTGGTTTTTTCAAGACAGGGTTTCTCTGTGTAGCTTTGCGCCTTTCCTGGAGCTCACTTGGTAGCCCAGGCTGGCCTCGAACTCACAGAGATCCACCTGCCTCTGCCTTCCGAGTACTGGGATTAAAGGCGTGCGCCACCAACGTCCGGCTTTTCGCATTATAGTTTTGACAGCAAAAATACTGCAGTGAATAATGTGCTATATGTATTTTTCAAACGTTAGAAGGAAGATTTCAAGTGTTTCCTTCATATAGAAGCGGTAAGCGTATGAAGAGATGTGTGTACTTTCCTTCTTGTGAGCATCATATAACATATGCATGTGGTGCATGGCAGTCCATAAATATGAAGGTTTTTGCAGATTGGGTATAATAAAAATAAAATGTACATATCTTCTGAATTCTCTATACTATTTGAAAGAAATTCTTTGGGATAAACTAGAGGACAGGAGTCCTCTGTGGAAATGGAAGTGTTTGGGTTCTATGGACCTAAAGAACACACCTCTAAACAACAGCTCCCAGCATTCTCAGTGGCTCTCAAGGAGAAAGCTTTACCGACCTTTCAAGAATTTCTCCAGGTTCGGGGGCTGTTGCTGATGAGAATAGTTAGGTTCCTCTGGGACCTTGGGTCTCAACAACCTACAAGAACATAAAGACACCTCAATGTTGAGGATACACCCAATGTGACTGCTCGAGCCCTGTCTCTCCACATTCCCAACCTCAAAGCACAGAGAAGCAACTCTGCAATAATACAAACTCCCAAAGGCTGCCCAGTCAGTGACTATCAGGTGCTAAATTTGCAAAAGGGAATACTAATATAAATTTTTATGAATGTTTTTCTCTTAGAAGTTAAATCTAAAAATCTTTCTTCCTTCATTTCTTTCTTTTTTTTCTTTCTTTCCTTCCTTCCTTCCTTCCTTCCTTCCTCCCTTCCTTCCTTCCTTCCTTTCTTCCACCTCCTCCTCCTCCTTCTTTTTATAATTACAAGTCCTCAGCACATATCTGTTAGTAACTAGACTTGAATTAGACAGAATGAAATTTAAAATCCAGGAGCTCCAGCCTTCTCTTCTCCTTTTTCTTTCATTTCCATCTGTTATCTTTCTTTCTTTTGGGGGTGGGAGATTGGGTGTAAATTCTGGCTTTTGCCTAGGAGTTTTAGACACCACTCTTGTGCTTTCGAACTTCAGTTAGTGCTGATGAGGAATGAAAGGTCACTGACCAATGCCCGTGGTGTCCATTTCTCTCCTTTAGGCAAGCATCCTTGGTAAGTAGACAGCTCTGCATTCATGATTTCAACAATCAAGGAAACATGGCAGGTCCCAAAGCAGGTGATCTCCTGCCAAGAATTGGGCATCTGGACATTCCCTTCAGCATTAATCTTTCCTCTTGCAGGTAAAAAGAGAAAAGATGGAGAGAAAAACATGGTGGAGCCCTTTCTCCCCGTCTGTGCCAGCCTGCCTCCAACCTGGTGATCTGGATGCTCACCTTTTGTGTGAAAGCCCCCTTCTCCCGAACTTTAAAAAAAAAAAACAGTGCCGAACTAGATTTGACTAATTAACCCAACCTTGTAGCTTTTACAATTCCATTCCCCACCCTAGTTCGTAGAGGATGTTTGAGACTTCTTAATACGCTTTGAAGTGAGAGGTTTTAAACTCTTGGATTAGCTTTACTAACACCCGCAAACAACGCCTCGCAAACTAACCTAGGGCATCCTATACTAGCCCAGTGAAAGTCCCATATTTCCCATCCTGTTTTTCTTTGAGATTATGTATCTCAGAAGTTAGCTCATTACCATAAAAAGTTAAGAAGACCTGGCGACATAATAAAACAGGAATGCTGCCGCCACAGGAACTGTTTACTTTATTACAGCAGGTAATGGAGTGTTGCGGTCCAGTTCACCAGTCCTTTTAATAAGAGCGCACGCTGGGCGGGATTGCACGACTAGTGACTTCCCTATCTAACAATGCCTTTCGTGCTTTGGAGGAACTGTTGAAAAGCAGCTGTAAGCCATCAGCCAGGGATCATGACCTTCGAGTGTCTGGGAGCAGAGTCTGGGTTTGGGAAGTAAACATGGACAGTGTATATAGCGAGATTCCCAGGAAGATGTGAAGTCTTCAACTGCTTGCTTTCCCATTAAACTGTGGTAACTCCTCCCATGATCCTTCTCCGCCTTCTCCTTCAGGAGGAAGGATGGGGTTTGTATTAGGATTGAGCTGAAGTGAAGACTGGACCCAAATGTTCAATTCTTCCTGGGACTGCTTTAATTTCTTCTGTTTTCTTTGTTTAGAGAGAAACATACTTAAAATTCTTATTTTTTTTCCAAGAAGTAATTTTTGCTCCACTTAGACAATTTTACGTGTAGCAATGAGATATTATTTAGTCATTTCATTTAGTGATTAGTGACCGCCAGACACTTCATCTGTGGTTGAGGGGAACCATTTGAGGATGTGTATATTACTCTTAGATAATTACACATGGATGGTTACACTGCAAATAATTTTCAAAGGACAAGGATCTCTAGATTTCTTATATGCATCCTTTATATCTTGTAGTTGTGGTTGACATAAAGAACTATCAACATCAATTTCTATTTTAGTAAATATTCAAAACTATTTTGAGTTTTTTTTTGTGTGTGTGTGTCTCTGTAAATATCGCCATGGAAACACATCTGAGTCACTACTTGGGGCATTTTCTTTCCTTTAAGAATTTTTTTTTGTTCATTTTACATACCAACTGCAGATCCCCCTCTCATCTCTCCTCATGCTCCTCCCCAGACTCCCCCTTCTCTCGACTAGCCCCCCCATGCCCTCCTCCAAAAGAGTAAGGGCTCCCATGGGAAGTCAGCAAAGCCTGGTACATTCAGTTGAGGCAGGACCAAATCCCCCTTCCCGCCTGCATCAAGGCTGAGCAAGGCGTCCAACCATAGGTAAAGGGCTCCAGAAAGCTAGCTCATGCACCAGGGATCAATCCTGATCCCACTGCCAGGGGTCCCTCAAACAGACCAAGCTACACATCTCTCTCCCATATGCAGAGGGCCTAGTCCAGTCCCATGCAGGCTCCACAGCTGTGGTTCAAAAGTTCATGAGTTTCCAGGAACTTGGTTCAGTCATCTCTGTAGATTTCCCCATCATGATCTTGACCCTCTTGCTCATATAATCCCTCTTCCCTCTCTTCAGCTGGACTCTGAGAGCTCGGCCTGATGCTTGGCTGTGGATCTCTGCATCTGCTTCCATCAGTTACTGGATGAAGGCTCTATGATGACAGTTAGGGTTTTTACCAATCTGATTACCGGGGTAGGCCAATTCAGGCACCCTCTCCACTATTGCTAGTAGTCTAATCTGGGGTCGTCCTTGTGGATTCCTGGGAATTTCCCTAGCTGTATCTGAGGTGATACCTTCAAGAACAGACAAGAAAATAAAGAATGAAAATTCATTAAGAAACCACATGATAGGAAAGTGTGAATTCTCATGTTTAAACAAGAAAGGTTTCTTAGCTTCATTAACTTCCTCTTGCCTTAATCTCATTTCTAAGTGGGGTAGAAGTTCTTTTTTATTTATTTTTTAATCAATGTCAGAGAACATTTGCTATTTATCTCTGACTTACTGCTGCTCAACCTTGAACAGCTGCATACCACACCGATTTGATTTTGTAGCATTACAGATGAGCCATTGTCCTGACAAATTTTCTGGTATTAGCAGGCATGTTGTAATGAAGGGTCTTTAATTGACTTATTTGGTAAAGGAGGAACAACTGGCCAGCTAAAACTATACATTTTTTCTCTATTGACAAGTTTTATTTTGAGATGATTTTTATCAAATAAAGGGTGATGGTTTCCATAATTTTTGTTTCCTTAGCATCTTCTAACTTCATCTGCTTGTAGGTAGCACTTTGGTAAAAATTAACAATGGGTACAGAAGATGTGTTGTGATGCTTTGGTGTTTGTATTACAAACTGACCACTTGTCAGAAGAAAGAGAATGACCACTTTGAAATTGGCAACATTTATTTAAAGAATAGGTGACATCACATAGACTGGAAATATTTAGCAGGCAGCGTTGGAATGTACTTCACATTGCAGACACATGGTCTGAGCTTTTAAATTGGCATGCCTTGGTTTAGTCACACTGGGCTAGGAAGGTGTGTCACCTATCATGACCATACTCAGTCTCTGACTGCCCAAGAGGGTCTGGTAATCATCTTTCCAGACCAGAATTCTTTTACAAAATACATAGACACTGGCTGTGAGGAGCACTGAGCATTGGGCTCTTTCTTCATCTACCCATAGTCAATGAGTCAGTAGTAAAATGATTAAGATGCAAGAGTAAATTAGTGAAAGAAACTATGGTATGACAAATGACAATCTGTACCACTCCACAGATTCTGGACATCTCTCTATTCCTTCACTGGTGAACAGAACTGAAACAAGCTTTGATGGTCATTTGTGGACTCTCCAGTGCCTGGATGTAACCCTGGGAAGGAGATTGCTAGCTAGATGTGCTTCATCCTGCAAGGATGAAGGGTGATAGCTCAGAGCATCCTCTATCAGCATCTCTGAGGACACTAAAGCTGGAGAGAAAGATCACGTGGATGAGGAACAGAAAGGGTGGAGCCAGCGGTAGAACAGGAAGGATGGGATATGTCCACACCTCCATCTGAGCAGGGCGGGAAGACACTCCTAGCCAAGCAGGGGGCTCATCACAAGGCTGCTGTGGCATCATCTGGTTGGATAAGGAAACGGAGGTCAGCCAGTCTGTAGAGATGTGACATATGAGCTCAAAAATATGCATCACAGAAGGCTGGAGAAGGATTGTGAGGTGACTGAAGTAGGAGAGGGATGGAAAGCAGATAACTGCCTTCACCAACTTCACTCTCTTTTCCATCTCTTTCCACCCTTTCCTTTCTTTGCTTCTTTTTCTACTGTTTCCATCTCCCCTACTCTTTAATGGTAGTAAGAAAAACTAATAACTTGACTCTGCTAGAGCTAGTCACAAAAATACATCACCTTCCTTAGGCTCTTTTTTTTTAATTAAATATAAGACTTTCATTAATTGTTTGAGCATTCCACACTTGCATCCAATGTACTTTGATCATATTCATCCCTGCTCCTCCCACAACTCATCCCAGATCCTCCCCCAAACCCTCCTCCCAATGTCATGCCTTCTAATTTGTGCATCCCATATACTCATGGGTGTGAACCACCCACTGGAGTGTGACTGACCTACCTGGGGCTACACCTGTGAAGAAAACTGACTTTCTCTCACCCCCAGCAATAATCACCTTTCAATATTGCCTCAGTAAAAGGTGAAAGCCATGAGCCTTTCCCACCTCAAAGTTGGAATGTACACTGTTTTGATTTTGTTCTGATTTTGTGCAGGCAACCAAGGCTGTTGTGAGTTCATGGGTGCATCTTAGCAATCTTTTCCCCTTGTCTTCTCTGACCTCTAGCTCTTAAAATATTACTACCCCCTCATCTGAGATTGCCTGTGAACCTTGGGGAAAGCCACTGTACATCTTTAATAATAAGAGAAAGAAATAAATTGAAGAATAAAATAATTCAAATTCCAAGGCCCCTTCCAGATGATGAATTTCTATGTTTCATGATAACGTACCCTTGAGATGAAAATGTGCTTATAGAAATCATTATCTTCTGGATGAGGATGCCCTAACAAATGCTAAATATATGGTAATATTCTGAGAATGTCTGTAATAGCCATTTGCTGGTATACTTCCTGATGTCAGTTCTTCCCATGAGGATTTATTGAGAGCACAGAGTGATGAGCGGAAAGAAGGAAGGTGGAGAGGAGAAGGAAGGAAAGGAAACTTGAAGTCACAGTTATGTGTAAACCCCGTTCCCCATATCCCATTAACAAGAGGCTCAGAAAAGGTCTGTTGGCTTGTTGGGTGCCTTCTTTTGTTCTAGGGCACACAGTTTCTTTGTCTCACTTTCTACCACAGCACCGTCACTCTAGAGGAAAAAAAAATCAACCATGTAACATGACCATCCACTGCTTCAAACCCTCCTGTGGGAAATGCAGCAGCCTGGCCTGGGGGCAGCTCCAGCCATCCAGAATTCCATGCTCCACAGTAGCTGTGCAGTCTGCATTTCCCCTCACTTCCATCAGATGCCACGGAAAACACTTCATTTTCTAGGATCCCTGCTGCTTTAAGACGATAAATGAACGGTTCTTCTTAGGAGTAATTACTGCTTCCAGGAGCTGTGACTCCTAGAAAGTGCTTTGAGCGACAATGGTAACTGACGTTTTCCAAAGGTTCTGAGGACTAGGCCTGCCTGGAACCGAATTCTTTATAAGGTGGTTATTCCAGTCACACCAACAATCTAATGAGGAACTCACATTACTCCTATTTTACCTATGAGAAAGCAAGAATTCTGTCGTTTGAAAACCCTGATCACGTTAAATTAGCACCTGAATTCTAAAGGCGTGCTTACTTTGAACTGTCAGATTCCAACTTTTTAATACTATGATTTGTTTTTCCTCTGAGTGAAATCTTTATCTTGAAACAAATGTAAGAAGTAACTAGGTGAGAAGTGAGAGAGATGGGGCAGCCATTAAAGGCTAAGGCTCATAATAAGAGATTATGAAGCAGACAAGTCTGTTTTGTATTAGATAAAATATTGCAAAGTAATATTATCACATAAGGGATTTGAGGGTGCTGGCCGCTCCTTTCATCTGCTCCCTCAGTTCCACCTCCTGGTAATAGAGCATCTCGAGGTTGGTGTGTGAATGAAGACTATAAGGGCCTCGGCTGTGATCAATTCGTCCATGTGGTCAACAATGGACCCTAACAAGCCAAGCATGCATCAGAGATCAACATGGCAAATAGCAACCATATATTTGCTCAGTGATGTTGTGTTTCAGTCACTGAACAACTCAAAAAGTTATGATGCACACAAAGTCCCTAACAAATCTACTAACGTATGCAACATCATCCAGTCTTTGTGCACTACTGCTCACCTGAAACTCCAAGAATTTCAGAGAAAAACAGCAGGAAAATGATGAGCACATGAGCAGGTAGAAGCTAACCTGGGGGTTTCTTCTTCGAGCTCTTGTAACATTGCTGTACACTAATGCTCAGCAGAGTTTGGATGCATCATAGAAGCTTACCTTCCATTAGAAATTGCTTCTTTCCTCTTTCACCTTTTCTATTTTAATTCTCTGAAATACTCTGCTCAGTACTTGATTTGCTTGTTAGTCTCATTAACAAGTGGCCCTGTATTTCACTCTGGATTTCACACGTTAAAAAAAAAAATGTGGTTTGTTCTCTTTGAATAGCAAGTGTGCTCTATATTGTGTACATATCTGTATTTGATTGTTTAACATTAAGTAAAAGCACACTCATAGATGATAATTTTAAAAGTTTGTTTGCCTTTATTGTATTCATATGTATCATTCTAAGGAATAAATTTTACTGCTGTTAACAGGGTATGTCTTGTGTTTATTAACACACAAATACTTTCTTCCTTGAGATTTGCAAAGGTCTGTAAATCCCAGTCATATATGCAGGAAACACCACCAAGGCTACCTACTCACTTGATAGAACATAAGGAAGGTATTAGCTGCGGGATAAAGACAGACGTGTGCTTTAGCAAAATTCACTATTTAAAAAAAATGCAACAACCAAATAGTTGATTGCTGTATTTGATAGGCACAATTTAGTTAAAGATGCCTCTGTAGAGAGTTAAGTGGAGGCATTTTCTGAATATCTGCACTAGATGTCTCTTAACCAAAATGATTTTAACAGCAAGTAATGGCTGCTAGTTTATTACTTAAAATACCTCCTCTAGCCCTCAGTTTTAAGAAGAAAAAAAAAATCAAGACCTGAAATAGAAGAATCTTGAACACCATCTCCTGACATTTACTCCCCTCATCACTTTACTGGTCCATTTCAGTCTTTCAATTTAAAGAGCTGTGGAAACCCCTAAAGTTATATCCATTTCAGCATGGTGTTATCAGTTTGCAGAATTATGCACCTATGGTAACCTATTTTAACACTGTTTCATGTTCACCAACAATGGGGTCTTGTGTTCTAAGACTTGTAGACATCTAATGTGATTTTTTCAGAGCAGGAGCCTCTTAGTGGAGAGTTATTTTCAGTATTTTATTTAAGTAGAAAAATCTCTCTTAATGTAATTTATTTTTATTGCTGTAACTAATAGGAAATTTCATAGCCAAAACAATATATAAAATGATTCTCAGGAATCCAAGTAAAATAGATTGAATATATTATCATTATGATTAATTTTGTGGCATGTAGGTTGTAGTAAGGTGTTTATTCCATCTGGGGAGACAGAATGAAACACTGGACCAAATATTCTTATATTTGAATTGAATATGTCCATGCATCCAGTAGACATTCATTAAAGCTCAACACACTACAATTTGTATTGGCTTTGCTGAAGCCAAGTGCATTTTCTGTGTCAACTAATCTTACTTGTATTATGAGTAAAGTGCTGGGTTTTTTAATTTGTATATTTTAAAAGAAATGTTTATTAAGGGACACAGGTATGCATCTGGAGGTCAGAGGACAACTCCGAGTGTCTGGGGAATCAGAGGACAACTTTTGGGAGTCAGTTCTCTTTTTCTGCCATGTGGGTCCTGGAGATTGAACTTGGGTCATAAGGCTTGGTGGCAAGTGCCTTTACCTGCTGAGCCATCTTGGTGGCCCACTGCCATTTTTAATGTGTTGCCTTCCTTACAAAGGGACACATGAAATAATTAAGTGCAAGCACAGGATATGCTATCATTCTTTATTGTCTACATTGGAGGGAAGAGCAACAACCAACACAAACTGCATTGTTTAGAATAACTGCAAGGAGGCCCCTTGTGTATTCTCATGTGTGTTTAATTCACTAACTGAGGCTCACTGATTTCTTACCCACATCTTTATCCCAGGCCCCCCAGGCCCTCCAGGTGGCCTGAGAATAGAAGACATCAGAGCTACCTCTGTGGCACTGACTTGGAGCCGTGGTTCAGACAATCACAGTCCTATCTCTAAATACACTATCCAGACCAAGACTATTCTCTCAGATGACTGGAAAGATGCAAAGACAGGTAAGTTTGCCTGTCTAATTAGTCTATTTATGTTTCCATGTGATTTTTCCTTTTTGTCCCTTCTAATTTTAATTTTTCCTCCCTCCAAGTCTTCCTAATGCCCTCTTTCTCCAATCCCTCCCATGACCCCCTCACTTGCTCAGATTGATGGTCTTTTTTCCTTTTATTACCATTGTTACACACATGCATATGAATGCACAAATATGTAAATAAAAGCTGCTAAATCTGTTTAGTCTTGCTTGTGTGTATATGATTTCAGGGCTGAGCATTTGTATTTGGACAACCAGTTAGGAGGCTTTCCCTGGTTGAGGCTAATTCTTCCGCTCTCAGTGATCATTAGTTGCCTGTAGTTCCTTGTTTAGGGGTGGGACCCAGGAGATATCCCCCTTCCACATTAGTGTATCTATCAGGATTATCATTGTTAAGGTCTTGTTTAGGCAGCCATGTCACTGAGGAAACCTGGGTGAAGTTTCCCAGTCATTCCTAGGAGACACAATCTCACACGTAGTGGATTTCCTGGTCTTCTGGTTATTACAATTTCTCTTCTGTACCTTCTTGATATCCCCGAGCCTTGGGTACAGGAGTTGTGTAGTTTATATTCCCTGGGGCTAGGCTCCCTGGGATCAATAGTTCTCCGAATTATGACCAATTTTGCTTTTCTGTAATAGTCTCCATTTGCTGACAAAAGAAGTTTCTTTGATTCATGGTGGGAGCAAAAATATCTGTAGATATAAAAGCATAAGGATATGTTTTAGAATGCAGTTAGTATTATTTTATATTTGCCTAAAAATATATATACATGTATATTGTTTTATAATTTTTAAATATATTCCTTAATCATTCAAAAGGCAGATTTCACATATTATTTTCTGTGTGTATATACTGTATGTGTTAGTGTGTACATGGTCATATATGTGCAGTTGCACACATGTGGAGGCCAGAGTCACCCATGGTGTCATTCCTCTGGAGCATCCACTTATTTGTTGTGGTAGACTTTAACTGGGACCCACGTCTGCTGACTAGTCTAGTGTGACAGACCTTCCAGTTCCATGTATCTGCCTATCTCCATCTCCCTAGATCTGGGATTCCAAGTGCATGCTAGTATGCCTGGCTTTGTACATAGATGAGGGAGATCAAACTCAGATCCTCATGGTTACATAGGCATTTTATCAACAAGCCATCTGCCTATCCTACTGGATGCTATTCTCTTAGTATCTACTTTCTGCTCCCTCTTGAAGAAGGTTATATTCACCTCTGAGCCATGGCTTCCTCTTGGAGTCTGCTTTCTCATGGTAGAAGCTCCAGAGCTGTATGATTATCTTTCTACTTTTTTTCAAAGCAAAGGTCCACGTCCATATTTGGAATCAACTTTCACCACCAAAAAACTCCAGTTGACCTTTTATGACCTATTGCCTCTACTCCTCCAAATATTCTAGGGAGTCAAGTAAGATTTCTCTATTGGGAGTATTCCCTGGCTTCCTGTGTTTGCAGAATTTTCAGACTAGTTCCTCATATGTCTGAAGTCAGCATTTGAGCTGTAGTCTCCACAGAACAGCTGCATGGCTCTTCCCATTTGAAGCTAACATAACCCGTTCATAGCTGTTTGGAGGAGTCCCAGTGAAGCACTGGCTGCCACAGTAGTAGTCTATCATTGCCAAGATGGACCTTTAGGAAGGTGTTAAAAGTCTCCAATCTTAAGATTTTTTAGTAGTGCTAAGGATTTGTTCCATGGGAAGTAGCAGAGTGAATCTGATTGCCTCTTTGAGCTTTCTTTAATGCTTTTTTTTTTGCTACAGACTTCCAAACTCTTTCTACATGATCAGCATAACAAACTTCACAAATGCTGTAGCTTGAACCAATACAAATTGATTCTCAAAGTTTCAGATGCCAAACATAAGATACCAAGGTTTTTTCATGGCTATACTGTCTCTCAGTTCCAAAGAACCACACATCCCTTGACTTTACAGCTTCTGATATTTTATGTGGTGTGTGTGTGTGTGTGTGTGTGTGTGTGTGTGTGTGTGTGTGTGT
>CABHPR010134920.1:22346-45557 GCA_902168415.1 Peromyscus melanophrys
ACACACACACACACACACACACACACACACACACACACACACACACATATATGAGGGTTTTGCCTACATGTATGTAAGTATACCACATATGTGTCTGCTGCCATGGAGATGAGAAAGAGGACATCATATCTCCTGGAACTGGGGTTACAAATGGTTGTGGGTGCTGTGAACCAAACCTAGGTCCTCTACAAGAGCAAAAAATGCTCATAACTGTTGAATGTCTCCTGAGCTCAATATTTTTATGTGAGTTCTGGAGGTTGAATGCAGGTCTTCATGCATATTCAGCAAGCACTTTGCAAGCTGAGCTATCTCCCCAGCTCTCTTCCAGTGTCTTGTAGAAACAAGAAACATCACCCATGTTCCTTGCCTATCTATGACTGTATCACTTCACTATCTATCTCCATGGTCATATTGCTTCCTTCTCTCTGTGAAGTCTCTCCTCTATGTCTTCTACAAAGACACTTATCATTGGGTCACAAACTAACAGCTAATGGTCTTATATAAAAAATCTCTAGATCAATTTGAGCCTCTTCTTAAAATTCTCTGCTGAGACCCCACGGTTCACATTAAGTATCACACAGGTTCTGAATTTAGACATGGACATATTCTTAGCTATCTTATCATTTAATATGATACAGCCTTCTTTCTATGGGCAGCTCAAAGGCAATGAAAAGAGTGACATAGGAAAGAGACGCCACCTCAATCAGAATCTTATCAACCAGCTTTTCCCTTTACTTGATAAAGATCTTTTATTGCTGCAGACCCTTACTTGCCCTCTTTCCATCATCTGAAATCAAAGTCCTTCTGTACGTGAATTTAAGCACATATGCGGATTTAATGTGAGAGAGAAAACACATAGAATGAAAACAGAGGCCAGAGGAAGCCAAAATTTTAATCAGGAAGTCAAAATTACATCTTCAGTCATTCAAACAAAGCTGTGGCAAGATGATAGGACAATCGACAAAACCAGCATTCAATGGAAAAAAAAAATAGGCAGGGGGCAGCCTGAGCTAGCCCTGGCAAGCAAGATCGTCAGAAGGTGAAAGCTGGATGCTTAGCACCACCTCCTCAAAGGCTGTGTGTTTATGATCTGCAAATGACAGTTCCCCAAATATTAACATAATGAGTCACAGGCAGGCCTAAAAGAACAAATTCTCCAACTGGTATACAGGTATTTACATGCACTTGTGTGTAGGCTACTTATTAAAAACATGTAGAAATGTTTGAAGCAAGCTTACACTAAGATATAGACCTGTCTTGGTTGTGTATTTTTATCATATCTCAATTAAATAAGCAAGCTAAGATCATATCTTAATGATGATTTATAACCTCCCTTGAGTAGCCGAAATGTTGAGAACTTCTTATAGCACACAGAAGCTTAGCTCCAGATGGTGTAAGTCTACAAAACCTACAAGCAATATTGTTCATGGTGTCATTTTTTAATTCGAGCAGAAAATCATTTGCTCCCTATGGACCACACTAATGGAAGTTCACCCAATTTCTGCCTTAGGAAATCATCCTAGCATTTGCTCCAAGAGAGTGGCTCTTTTCTGCTCAAGGGGTAGCCTATGGATTAGCAGCAAGGCTGCAACGGGGAGTTTGGCAGAGCCTCAGAGCTTGGCAGGAGCCCCCACCTTAGGGTTTCTAGACAGACAAATTGCACACACATCTGTCACTTTCTCTAGATGGTTATCAGTGAACTTTCACGCTCTTCAACAAAGCATTTGTCATTGATAGATGCTTTTGCGTTAACCGGCTGTGTATGTGCCGTCTCTCTGAAGTGGTAAAATGAAAATGGCCAGATACAAAAAGGATTTAGTCAACTGCTAATTTCTATTTTATGTTGATTTTATTGAGATCCCCCGATCATTGAAGGAAACATGGAGGCAGCAAAAGCGGTGGATTTGATCCCGTGGATGGAGTATGAATTTCGGGTGGTAGCCACCAATACTTTAGGTACAGGAGAACCCAGTATACCCTCGAACAGGATCAAAACAGATGGTGCTGGTATGTGCAATAACCTTTGTAAATGTCATAAGGTTACAATACTCCTTTAATATATACTAGAATGCATTTGTAAATATTCTCTGTAATCACTGGTTCATCTAAAAGTGTGTGTGTGTGTGTGTGTGTGTGTGTGTGTGTGTAGCCTAAAACAATAAAATAACTACTAAAATATTAATGTAGGAGATACATTAATTATATAAAAATCTATAAGTATCATATTTCTCAGCATATTCTACCAGATACTATTGTGAATCTTAACCACTAATCTTTTTTTTTTTTTTTTTTGGTCAGGGTTTCTCTGTGTAGCTTTGCGCCTTTCCTGGAACTCGCTTTGGAGACCAGGCTGGCCTCGAACTCACAGAAATCCTCTTGCCTCTGCCTCCCTAGTGCTGGGATTAAAGGCGTGAGCCACCACCGCCCGGCTTAACCACTAATCTTAAGATTAATGAATCTTATCCAGTGTCTGGATTAAACAGGTTCAATGATTTGGGAGGTTCACTTCTTTGGCATACCACAGAAACATTTGCAGCTGAATGCCCATGTGACTGGCACATATGGGCAGGGTTCAGAAAGGGCAAGAAGGGTCTGGAGACAGAGAGACGGTAAAGGTTTGTGGGATCACGGCACTGACTTAAGACACAGCCTCAGGTGTCATCTAACTAGGTTCTCATAGCAGCTCGACCAATTCTGATTTACATTTTTTATGCTAAATACCAACTCCATTTAAATACCCTTTATTTTAATAAATACTCCACTCTTCCTTTACCCCATGTTTCCAAGACAGAATGTTATTCTGATTCTAATGATATTTCTTCTTTTTATTAATCCCTGTCTATTAAAAAACCTTTTTTTTACAGGCTGAGTTCGTTTATTTTAACTTTCCTTGCCAAAACTCAGAACTTTAATTGAGTTAAAGATTTTAAAAAGATGATTGACTGCTATGAAAATTCTGCTGCGGTCTCTTAATGTCACTTACACATATTTTTGGTTGCCCCAGTCCTTCGGCCCGATTTCCAACTAGAACTAGAAGTTTTAATGTCATGGGGATGGCCATCATGAACTACCTTCTACAGTTCTGTGCAGTTTTATGCAGCTGATCAGATAACCCTGATAGTGACAAAAGAAAGAAAATATCATCAAAACTCCTGGTTTGTTTTGGAAAGACTATCCCACTGTTTATCAATGGGTTGGAAATGTTCAGATAGTTGATTTAAGTCAAGGACCATACTTGTACGTTTGAAAGTTCAAATCCAGATGTCTCTTCCGATTCATGGGGCTAACTCTTCAAGATATCTTTGCAAGCAGGACTTTGAACACACATCTACTTTATAAACTTGGATTAGAATCCTAACTGAAGCTTCAATTTCTTCCTTAAATATGAAGGTAGATGTCACCAGAAATTTTAGTTTTTGTATATTCCCCTACAAAATGACCTGGAACATTCTATTTTCTCTATACCACAGAAATTTCATTAGGAGGAAGACGCAATCCAAGTTGAAACCATATAGGACACAAACAGCGCCTAGTCAGGTCTTGGGTTTATTTATTCATTGCTATCTCAGATGCCACCTATGTTGCAATGGTGGCTTCTGTGTGATTATTTACCCTCTCTTGAGAAACAAAGAAAAACAAATGGAGCGTGACGTAACTAGTGGTTTTGACCACAGAATTCCATACTAAGAAATCAACCTTGATTTGTTTGAACAAGCTTTCATTTCAGAATAAAATTTCAGGAAAATCCCAAGTGTTTAAGTTGGGTTAGGTAAATATTTCAGTTGTAACATCATACCTGTCTCAAGTTTAGGCCATTTTTTTCCTCATTGAGTTGTATTGATTTTCTATTGTATAAACAGTGTCTTTTCTGAACACCAGTCTCCTTAATGAATATTGTCCACAAAGTAGAAGGCAATCTTTGACATTGCTCATCTGTAGGACCTCCTTTTTCCTTAGGCATTTTGCTATAAATGATATTTTTATTTTTTAATCTCAGATAATATTGTTTAAAGGGACTCACTACCTAGAGACAATTACTATGAAGTCTATCATAAGTTGTTTTTATCTGATAGTAGAAGTGATGCATTTTTTAAATCTCAGAAAGATTGAGTTTGATTATTTTATATTGGAATCTATAAAAATAATCAATATTTAATACCACATCTGGGAGTGGTAATACTTCGACTGACTGTGTACAATCTAGAGTTTTCAGCTAGAAGACATATTTGTAATTTAAGAAACAGTATTTTGATTAAAAATGGTAACAAACGCATCCCCTTTGCTTTGTATCATCACAGGACACATCCCCACATCAATATCTCTGCAGTGAAGGCAGATTAATTTTGGTAGCTTTCATATATATATATTTGCCAGCTCAGGTCCATTTAATGAGGAAAAATAGCATCACAACCAAGAATGATATGTAAAGCATAGTGGCTTAGTTTTATGCCTAATGAAACTATTATACTTTTGTATTTTTATTTACTCTGTTTTATTTATTTTTGTTTTCTATCTGTCTTTTTTAAATGTGTTTAATAGGAGGGGAAACATATTAGTAACAGTAGTAGTATGAGAAAAATTATTGTCATTATTTTGTTTGTGTGTAAACAAGTTTAGCAAATGCACTAGAATGATTCTTTTGTTTTCATAAACATAAGAACAGTAGAAATCTTTAATCCTTTCACTTCTTATAAATAACAAAAATATAATCGGATTGAGATCTGCAGAAAAATTTATTGTGCACTGTGATTTTTGCTCACAACTTTTGTTTCTGCAAAACTAAATGTCCTCACCTGACCTGAGTTACTCCTTTATTGTAAGTCCACTGGTGGAGTTACAGAGTTATGCTGCAGTTTCTTTATATTTACAAATAATAAATGAACTTGTGATCTTGCTGGATGAGACATCATGGGTTCCCAATCTGTTTCCATCCTCCAATAGGAAAGCATCTATTGCCGGGCGTTGGTGGCTCACGCCTTTAATCCCAGCACTCGGGAGGCAGAGACAGGCGGATCTCTGTGAGTTCAAGGCCAGCCTGGGCTACCAAGTGAGTTCCAGGAAAGGCGCAAAGCTACACAGAGAAACCCTGTCTCAAAAAAAAAAAAACAAACAAAAAAAACAAACAAACAAACAAACAAACAAAAAAAAAAGGAAAGCATCTATTTAAAATGTGAGCCATGTGAGAAGACTTTGCAGCGTGCTCTACCACCAGGCCAGGGTCTTATGAGTTACAAGCACTGTACAGTTCATTGGATTGCACTGTTAGCACTTCAGAACTGTGTATTAATGATATAATTGTATTGTAATCTCAAAAATAAAAGAAACTGTTAAAAAAGAGGCATCTATACATTGAAAGTAGAACATTGAATGTCAGTCCTTGGTTTTATAGACTGACACATATAACCATGTTCAATCTTGTTTTTTTAATCATAATGAACTTTTGATATAAATTGAAATTTTTATGTTTAATTTTGTGTTAAGATGACAGTACACGATAAAGCACTAATTAAAAAATAACTTGTCAGCACATTTTGTATCAAAGGCCAATCTTTAGAAAATATATGATTTTCATATTCAGAATTTCTTGCTGGGTGGTGGTGGCACACAGCTTTAGTCCCAGCACTCAGGAGGGGAGGCAGAGGCAGGTGGATCTTTGAGTTTGAGGCCAGCCTGGGCTACAGAGTGAGTTCCATGAAAGGTGCAAAGCTGCACAGAGAAACCGTGTCTCAAAAAAAAATTTTTTTTATGTGCCAGTTTTTATGTTGGCAAATAAAGCCCAAAGAGATATTTACTGGAAATTATTTAAGAATTAAAATATAAAAGGAAAATTGGGAATATTAGGTTCTTTCATTGGAAAGAATAATCACGGTATTATTGAGTTGATTTCCCAGCTGTTTTGGAGTCTATAAGCTGAAACATGCAGGCCCTTTTGCAAATAGAACAAATCACTCTTTATCCAAAATGCTGGCAAAGGGATGATTTAAAACATCTTACTTTAAAATTATAAGTATTGTTTATTCACTATTAATAATTTATCACTTCTTAAACGTCAGTTCAAGTTTGTTTTGATAATTTATGGCTTAAAGAACACCAAGTTTTTTTCTCTGTTAAGTGCCTGGAGCCTGAAGCAAAACATGCCTGCTAATGTTTATCAAGATTTACTTCCCTGAGACCAAGCATTCTGTGGGAAGGCTTCCTCCTTCAAGCATGGCTGAGCATAGAGTGCCAACTGCTCTGTTCTCTGATTCGATTTACACATATTACGTGTCAATTCCCTCTGTGGAAAATTGCTTCTACCCTGCTAAAGCTAAAAATAATAAGTCAACAATCTAGGCAAAACAGCAACATTTTCTACTAACAGATAGAGGTCTTACCTCTGTGGTTTTCTTATTTTGAGTTTAATAGCATGAGCAGAATGGACACTCTGGAAAGAAAATGAGTCTTGAATTCCTTACTTGAAGCATGCTAGAAAGTATTTAATTTATCACAAAATAGAAGATGTTTAGTCTAATAGAGATATAGTCTGTTTTTAACTGTTATAACTTAAAAGGTTTAAATTGGTTTTAATGAAAAGCATTACAAAGAAATGACTTGGCAAATACAGTTGTCCTAAGAGGAATATTTGATTCCATACATTTCTATAACCATTTATTTAAGATTGCTTGGAAATTATTCCCCCACAACCACTCTACTTGTATCTTGAGTAAAACAATATTTGACTTATTGATTTTAGAAAAAGAAGCTTTTAGTTTTTCTATAGCAAACAAGAGTTCTAAATGTAGAATATTAGTTTTGGGGCTAAGAGCATTCACAGTTGTTTTAACAGTCTGACCTGCAATATGTGTATATATTAACAAATGAGCTACACTTCACCTCTTAACATCCTTGTGTGCCCAATTTCACCCTCTAGTATATAAGTGGTGACAGTTGAATAGCAAATTTGTATCTTGGGCTTCATATTAATCTCTTTGTGAGGAAAGGAGATCACATAGCTTGATGGACAGAGGAGGAAAATGTATTTTAGTTTCTATGCTGCTGAAGTACGTATTTCATCAAGGAATTTATAAGGCTGACGTGGAAGTTTTAAAATATGCTTCTTTGAGTCACAGCTCTTTGTCAGACTCTGATGTCCCCTGAGTGTTACCTTGCTAGGTACGTTTTGTGATGGGTGTGACTAGGTCCCTATTGTGAAGAGATTTAGTCATGGACTAAAGCACCAACACTTCATCACCTTAGGGTGTGAGCAGATCTGGGGTGACAGCTCACATGAGCCAGTGCATTTGTGAGGGAAAGTGTATGCTTCTTGTGGAGCACTGAACTTGGCCCACATTGCTGGGAGTGCAGGGACAGGCGTGTCTAGTTAGAAGCCAAGTCCATGTATTCAGCAAGCAGCAGTACCTGCCCTGGAGGGATTGCAAGGAGAGACAAAAGCCAAAAAGGCACTAGGCTGGGCAGATAAAAGCAGTGTGGCTTTTAAAAGAATGAGAAAACGCGATTTCTGGGGCTAAAAGAGGAAACATGGAGGATTATTGAAATTTGATTATGGGGTCAAGTACAAACCAGCTGTATATGAGTTCTTCCATTCACATCTGTGTGTGAGTTCTTCCAGGCACATCTGTAAGTTCTTCTGGGCACATCTGTATGTGAGTTCTTCCAGGCACATCTGTGAGTTCTTCCATGAGGAACTGTGTGTGAGTTCTTCTGTGTCCATTCGTGACAGGAGAGGTGTGCTAGCCTGGGGATTAAGGAAGAGTACATAAAGGACAGTCCTCCGGTATAGAAACTACATGGTGTAGTCTCCACCAGACACAGAGACCCAAGGATGATGTGAGAGGTTGGATATACACCTCTGCTAGTGTGGCTCAGCAGCTCCTCCTGCATCTGACTTTGTTCAGTGGATGAAGAATGCATGGTCTCTGTGGTAAATAAGAACTGCATTATCAGAAAAAAAAATCTTAGCTTCTATTCACTTTTTGTGATTTTACTCGTTTCAGCACCAAATGTGGCTCCCTCAGATGTAGGAGGTGGGGGTGGAAGCAACCGAGAGCTGACAATAACGTGGGCGGTAAGTATCAACACACTTCACGGAGGGGATATATTGTCTATTTTTAATTGCAAACCCATGTTTTTTTTTTATCAAAATAAATTGAAAACAAAAAAGGAATACTCAACCCCAGTAAAAAAATAAACACTTTTTTCCCCCATAAATGCACATCAGATTTCACGTCTTCCCGTGCTTAGGAAGCAGTTCCTGTGCCAAACACGACACTGGCTGCTCAGGGATATGTTGCCCTAGAAAACACCCAACTATTTGATTGCACAGGGATTGTGAGCACAACTGCCCACTAACCTATTATAAGTCATGTAACCTTTAGCCTGGATATTTATACACTAAAGATTATGTTCACACACGACATCAAATCCATTTCTAAACAGAACACTGGCTCTCACTCAAGCCTACTTTAATCCATCTTAATCTGTTTTCGCAGTCACCCAAAGGGTTTGACACTAAGAGCCAAACATTTCATTCAGTTTTCATGACTCAAAGGAAAATTCTGTGTCTGACTCTAGATTTTTAAAGCAGGGGATACTGGGACAGGGGAAGGTATGGCAGCCACAAATTGTCTGAGTTAGACTTCTGGCACCTTTGCAGGCACACTCTGCACAACCCGTTTATTCTGTATTTTTAGTATTCGACTGTTGAAGATAATAAAGGGTTGCAATAAGGCGTCAACAATGGCAAGAAAATTTCCAGGCTTTATTTTCATTCCTTTCATGAATTAAACTGATTTATCCAAGAAACGGATGTATAGTGGAAAGTGACTTAATTAACTCTCCTATATGGCCATTTAAATCAGATCTTCTTCAAGGGAGATTTAGGAAAAAAAATTTGCTAGTTTGAAAATGTGTGTAGTGTGTGTGTTTTAGAGTCAATATTATATTCCAAAGTGCAAACATTTATAAAAATTAGACCTTCAGAAGTGCAAATAGAAGGCATTAGAACTACCTTTAACTCAGGGTTGTCTGTACCATCGTAAACCTTCTTGCAAATAACAGTTGTCTTCCTGAGAAACCCTGAGTAAGTTCCAGGAAATGAAGCATGGCTGCAATGTTCAGTAAGTAGCCTCTTGCACATGGGAGTGGCCCTGCTCTTCCTCCAAGGCACCTGCACTCCTACTCCTCCTAAAAATCACTTTCTGGTGATAACCAAGATATTCTAGAATCTGGATTCGTATTATGGCCTTTAGATTCTGCAGTTCAGCCATTCATCCTGTATCTTTTTAGTCCTGCTCTAGGTTCTAAGGATGAAAAAGAAAGCAAATTCACCAACTCCTGTCTTTCTACAACTTATTTTTCAGGAGTTCAGTAGCAGTAGATAAAGAACTTAAGTGTGTAGAATTGACCACAACAATATGAAAGGAGAAAAAAAAAGAAAGCCAGGAGGTGGCTGCAGATTCTTAGAAGGCAGATTTCATGGGCTGAGAAAATACTGTATGGGAAGTAGTACTCCTTCCACAGTAAGGAAGGGAAGAATTAGTTGGGAGTGGATGGGCTAGAGGTTGTGGGCACACAGGTGTTCAATGAGCAGCAAGGACACCACTCTAGGAATGGCATCATCTCATAGACAAGTATACTTGAGTGCTCTGGCATCTTCACAACTGTCACTAATTTATGAAATAAATATCTTTTTGCCAAGAGCGTGCTTCTCTGTGTGACTGTATTCTCATAATACTCTTCCCTCTGAACTGTATCACAAAGCTATTTGTTATTTGAATTTTTATTTAGCCTTTGTCAAGAGAATACCATTATGGTAACAATTTTGGTTACATAGTGGCATTTAAGCCATTTGATGGAGAAGAATGGAAGAAAGTGACAGTTACTAACCCAGACACTGGTCGCTATGTCCACAAAGACGAAACCATGACCCCTTCCACTGCGTTTCAAGTAAAAGTGAAGGCATTCAACAACAAAGGAGATGGGCCCTACAGCCTCATTGCTGTCATCAACTCAGCACAAGACGGTAGGTGAATGAGAGACCCGGCTGGTGTCATGGAGGAGGGAAACTATAATCACTAGAAGGATTGAGTTGGTTTTCTTTTAGGCATTGTATGTGAAGATCTTCTTATATTACTGTGTGCTCAGTAAGCAAGTATTCTCCTAAGCCAATTTTAAATGTTGGCCTTTCCGTGTAAATAGCAGAAATGCTGCTATAAATGTTTTAAGTCCTTTTTGTTCTTCTGATTCTGTCCTTGTAAATTAGGAAATTGCTCTTAAAACAGTTGGCTGATGAAATCCCGTCCTAGTGTCATGATTATAACTTTGAGTCCTGAATTCTCCATTCTTGAATAACTTTGTAGAGTCTATGTTTTTCTGTGTGCTTTGAAAAAAATATTTTGTTATTTTATGTATGTGGTTATTTTGCCTACACCTAGTAGGCTTCAGATCCCCTGGAAATGTAGTTATAGATGGTTGTGAGCCATCAAGTATGAGTAGAACCTGAGTCCTCTGGAAGGCCAGTGAGTGCTCATGATTACTGAGCCATCTCTCCAGCCCATGGTCTATGTAGTTTCAAACTCCACTACTAGATAAGAAACCCTGAATTGGTTATCCAATACCAAGTGTTGAGTCCAAAAATCACACCTATATACAAGAAACAACAACAGCAAAATCTCAGCAGGTTATGTTTATATAGTTCAGTAACAATTAAAGTTCAAAGACAGCAATTAGAGACGTAGAAATCATGAATCTGAGAGAGAGCAAGGGGGTACGTGTGAATGGTTGAGGAAAGAAGGAAAAAGGGAAATGATGTAATTTTTATATTAGTTAAAAAATACTGTATGTAGCATTTGTAAAATTGCCTCTCAGCTAGGTTTCTCTTGGCACATGCAGGAGTAACATTAAAAAAAAATGGAATTCAAAAACTGAAGTATTGTGTGGTTCTCTTTTGTCCTTTTAGAAAAAAGAATGCCTGGCTGATTTACATGTTGTTGTTTTGAAACAAGGTCTCATTTACTGTGCAACCCATGCTAGCCTTAAACTCTAGAAATCCTCCTGCCTCAGCTTTTTGAAATCGCAAGTATGTGCCAGCAGGCTGGCCACATATGACTCCAAAATAAATGTAGCACTGTCTCTTAGAAGTCAATGGGAATTCTTAACATATATTCCATATTAGTTTCCATATTTCTAAGAAAAATTATTGTATTATAAATTATCTTATGTTTAAAACAAACATTATTTTACATATAAAATATTACTTTAAAATACAGACATAAAATAGGTAGTTAGCTGAGTAATTTATCTCAACTAAACTAACTCTCTGTATCTCCAGAGAATAAAAGTAAAAAATCATTTCAGTTCAAAACCAGGCAACACGCACTCCCAGTAATATAGTTTACTCCCCTTATGTGTTGTCTTCTTGGGGCTGAGACAGGACTTCGTCTCATGTGGGAGGCTGTCAGAGTCCAGCTCCAACCTGTTGGAAGGTTCTTGGGTGGAGGAGAAATTAATGAGGAAGTATTAGATAGAAAGCTAGAAGGAGACAATAAGAAAGTCACAGACACAGGATAACTTTGGGAGGGCCCTGGGTCAATACCCAGCCGCCTCAAGGTTTATTCCAAAGGTCTTTTTATATAATGCCAAAGGCAAGGCAAAAGACCTTCCCCTTTCAAGATCAAAGCACAATGTACAGCCAAGAATAGACCCTTCAAAACACCCGGTAAACACACCCATGGCCCAATCACCCCATTATGCAGCCTTGCTGGGTAAAGCAAGCTCAGATTCTCTGACCCTGAGTAAGGTTTCACTAGAGAGCCTTTGTGGGTCCCCACAATCTGACAGAGAAAATACAGGTTATAAATATTTCAATTATTTTTCCATCCTGTCTTGATTCTGTTCTACTGTTTCATTTGATGCTAAAGTCAGCGTTTAGACAAAGGCCATGCTTCTCATGTATTCAGTCGTGGCTGTTTGTATTAGTCACATTTCTTCCTTGACTATTTCACGAGTCTCATAGAATCTGCCTGTGCTGCAACTTGTGTAAGCTGTCAGTCTTTCTTTGGCTAAGATGTCAGTCATGGCACTACTTGTTTACTTTGACTGGGAGAGGTAGCTGCTCACACGTGGGGCATTTCTTAACATTAAATAGGATTATGTCTTTTTAATGAAAGATAATAGGAATTGATGACCTCTGCTGCAAGGATTCTATGGTTCTTCATGTAAATTTCACCAGGGATGTAAATTATTTTTGAGGGGGAGAAACCTTTGATACATATTTGACTGGATGCCCAGTTGGAAGATTAGGCATGGAAAAGCTCTCCAGAGCCCAAGAAATGGGGATGTCACAACTTGTTTCAAGGATCTTGAACTGTTTTATAATTTTAGCTTAAACATGAGAGGGAAATTTTATTAATAGTTCTCTTTACTGGTAATTTATATTAATAGCAATAAGAAAACTTTCATGAATGCCTCTGTATACTAAATACTAATTTCCCCATTTTTTGAAAGTAAAACTGCTGAATTATGTAATTAAATTTAATTTGTATCAAAAGGCTATATGGAAAGACCAGTTGGGAGTGTTTCTAAAAGTACAGTAGCTGATTATGGACATCCTGAGACCTCTGAGGTTTCCTGTTTTGTTAAAGTGTGTGTGTGTGTGTGTGTGTGTGTGTGTGTGTGTGTGTGTATGTGTGTGTCTGTGTCTGTGTATATGTGCACATGTATAAACATCCATGAATGTGAATATGCATGTGTACTTATCACCACTGACCACAGTTAAAATAAAAACAATAGAAACAGATAAATAGGAAAATTATTAAAACTTATTTATAAAATGTTATCATTCTATTTTATTCATGTACAAAAGAAATTTATTTGAACTTTTGTGTAAACTTCAAAAACTTTATTTGAATTTTTTACGTAAACTTCTGGCTGAAAAGTAACACTCTCACCCAATTTTAGCTCCCAGCGAAGCCCCCACCGAAGTAGGGGTGAAAGTGCTATCATCTTCGGAGATATCTGTTCATTGGAAGCATGTTTTAGAGAAAATCGTTGAAAGCTATCAGGTGAGTTAAGTTTGTTTTAATAAAAAAAAGTGTGTTTATTCATAAATATGTAAGTGTAAGTTTTTATAATAAGCTTAGTGTTTCAATGTCTGGTGTCCCAATGGTTAATTTGGTATTAAACACCCTATTCTCTTCTGTTTAGTGGTCTGGATATCTATATGCAAGCTGTAAAGGATAAGAGAGAGATTGCCTCAACCTGATCATTACACACCATATATATGTGTGCACTGAACATCATGGACCCAATAAACACATACACATATTATCTCTCATTTAAACAATTGAGTAACAGCCAGGTGTGGTGGTGCACACCCTTAATCCCAGCACTCAGGAGGCAGATGCAGGCAGATCTCTGAGTTGAGGCCAGCCTGGTCTATAAAGATAGTTCCAGGACAGCCAGGGATACACAGAGAAATCCTGTCTTGAAAAACAACAAACAAACAACAACAACAAAACAAACTGAATAACACAAAGGTTTCTACCTGGCTTGTCTAGGAGAGACACAGAGACTACTCTGCACTCAATGATTAGGCTAAAATAAAATCTTAGATAGTAATGCTCATCCTGTCTCCCTCACTACAGGTCAAACCCAATGCTTCCATGTACTGGGCAAGTACTCTACCACTAAGCCATACCTGAACCTTACAGGTCACATTCTTGTAAGATATATAGTCTCATAAAATGCTGGCAACCCTCAAGATTTTAAACAGCATTTTGGTAATTCCTATCAGCATTTTAAAAGTAATATCATCTTTCATTTATAAATGAAAGTTCCCATTATAAATGCTACATTAAAAGAACATTATAAATATACTAAATATATGCCTCATAATATTCATGAAAGTCATTTACTTCTTTCTTAGTTAGTCAGAAATGGAGCATGCTCCATCTATTCTGATATTATTCCCAAACACAGGGACCAAGTGAACACACATAGGCTGAATCTCTGTAAGTAACTGTAGTGTGAAACCTCTGAAACTGTGAGCCAAGATCACTCATCCCTTGAGTTGTATTGTCATATATTTCATCAGCAAACTCACCCGAGAACAGTTCTGTGAACATGGTAGACCCTTACCATGTATTTCTTGAGTATTATATTAGTTAACTTTCTCATGACATTGGCAAAATGCCAGACAAAGGCTACTTAAAGAAGGGAGGGTTCACTTTCAGTGATAGTTTGAGGATCCTGTCCATAATGGAAGGGAGGTAGAGACATGAGCTGGTGGCAGCTCATCACATGACCTGGTTGTAGCCTCTACTATCAGGAAGCAGCTTGGTATACTCTCTCCTCTGTGTTCAGTCTGAGACCCCAGTCCATGGAATCATACTACCCATGTATATTTTTGTTTTTATTTACTTCTTTTACATCCCATCCACAGTTTCCCCAACCTTACTCCTCCTAGATCTCCCTCCCTTCTCCCCCATATCTACTCCCCCTCTGTTTCCTCTTCAGAAAAGAGCAGGTCTCCAAGAGACAATAGCCAGACTCGACAAAGCAAGATAAAATAAGACAAGGTAAAAACCCTCAAATAGGGGCTGGACAAAGCAACCCAAGAGGAGGAAAAGAGTCTCAAGAGCAGGCAAAATGGTCAGAGATATACCCATTCCCACTGCTAGGAGTCTCATAAGAACATCAAGATAACAGCCATAACAATGCAGATGACCTGGTTGCACTCCATGCAGACCCCATGTTGGACATTTTTGTCTCTGTGAGCCCATGTGATCCCTACCTAGTTGATTCATTAGGCCATGTTCTGGTGTCCTCCATCCCCTCTGACCCCTACAGTCTTTCCTCCCCCTCTTCCATGGGTTTTCCTGATCTCCTAGAGGAGGGGTCCAATAGAGCCCTTCAATTTAGACTCTTTCTTCACCTAATGTCTGGCTGTGAGTTTATACTCACCTGTTCCCATCTGCTTCTGGAGGAAACCTCTCTGATAATGACTGGACAAGACACTGATCTGTGAGTATAGCAGAATATCATTAGGAATCATTGTAGCTAGAGTTTTTCTGCTTGGCCCACAATCAGGACAAATCTCTGTCACCTGCCAGTCCCACAGCCGCTCAGACCCAACAAAGTAAACACAGAGACTTATATTGCTTACAAACTGTCTGGCTGTGGCAGGCTTTTTGCTAACTGTTCTTATATCTTAAATTGATCCATTTCTATAAATCTATACCTTGCCACGTGGCTCGTGGCTTACCGGTATCTTCACATGCTGTTTGTCATGGTAGCGGCTGGCAGTGACTCCCTCTGCCTTCCTGTTCTTTTAATTCTCTCTGTTAGTCCCGCCTATACTTCCTGCCTAGCCACTGGCCAATCAGTGTTTTATTTATTGACCAATCAGAGCAATTTGACATACAGACCATCCCACAGCAAATCATTTCACTGATTTTTTTTTCCAAATGTGTTTGATTCTACCCTAGGTTTCTAGGCTATCCAGTCTTAGGTTCCTGGCCATCCAGGCAGTATAGGGTTACTGCCTTCCTCTTGTGGCATGGGCCTCAAGTTAAACCAAACATTTGTTGGCCACTCCCACATGCTCAGTGCCATTGCCCAGCAAATCCTGCAGGCACAACAAACTGTAGGTGGATGGTTTTGTGGCTGGGTTGGTGGATAGGTTTCTCCTTCTGTAACCTGCAGAGTACCTTCTCCAGCCAAAGAGACTGATGCTAGGCCAGAAGGTTGTCCTTTGAAAATTGACAGTGAGGCCCCATTGCCGAGGATAACTTCCACTCAGCTCTTTGAATGCAGAGAGGTTGAGCTGATGTGGGCTTGGAGCCTTCACCTCTATATTCTAGTACTACCCACACTTAAGATGGGTCTTCCTACCTCTTAACCCAAAGAAGAAAATTCTTTATAGATATACACAGAGATTTATTTCCATTGTGATTCTAATTCCTGTTGCATTAACAGTCACTAACAACCATCACAAGTTCTGATAGTAATAATAAGGTTCTGTTCAATGAAGTGTTACATATTGTTTCTCTGGAGGCCAGAGTTCTGAGATCTGGCCGCAAAAGGAACCAAAGCCTTTAAGAAGAAAGACACAGACTAACAAGAAGGGATTGTTGCACCACAGGTCATGATTTGGGTAGATCTCTGAGTGTTTTTGCAAGGGCTCAGATTAAGGAGCCTGGAAATGACAAGAGCAGACTAAAAGTACCCAGTATTTACAAATTAGCAACTCTGAATCACATTAAGTATGTGGGAAAGCAGCATCAACGAAAGACTCACCAGATGCTGTAAATCTCTGTCATTAAACCTTGTGCCTTTGGGAGAGCACATTGGTATTTAATGATTGAAACACAAATAAAGTTTTGGGCTACAAGAGTATTTTTTCATCCTTTGTATCATTTATCTCTATCCAATAAAAAATAAAAGTATATAATCTATCTCATTGAGTCAATGGTTAAAATGTGCTTTTTACTCTATTACGAACATGCTTGTTAAGGGCTAGAGAGATGGCTCAATGGTTAAGAGCAGTGGCTGCTCTTCTAGGAGAACCTGGTATTCTTTCCCAGCACCTGCCTGTTGGCTCAGAATGATTTGTAACTCCAGTTCCAGAGCATCTTATGCCCTCTGCTGGCCTCTGTTGGTACAAGGCATGCATATGGTCCAAATACACATATGAGGGCAAAGCACCCCTATACATAAAATAAAAATGTAAAAAAGAACATGCTATAGAATTATATAGTAACCTTGTCATATATATTTCAACCAACATGGTAAAAAAAGATGTGGAAGCCGGGCGGTGGTGGCGCACGCCTTTAATCCCAGCACTCAGGAGGCAGAGCCAGGCAGATCTCTGTGAGTTCGAGGCCAGCCTGGTCTCCAAAGAGAGTTCCAGGAAAGGCACAAAGCTAAACAGAGAAGCCCTGTCTTGGAAAAAAAAAGATGTGGAAAGCTATACAGTGATGTCAGTCATTCAGACAACAATCAGAATATAGGCTTTTTGATTCAGAATGTATCTCAACTAAGTATTCACAAAGGGCAAAAAGTGGCCTTTGACAAATAGGGTTTGTTTTTTTTTTTCCCAGAAGATAATTTGAAGAGCAGAGCCTGTGCCCTGTCATAGCTTAGTCTCCCAGAATTCTGGCTCTTTGGAGCATGACATTATAGAAAGTTATGAACTCTGCTGCAAAGCAGACATGGTTCCATATACCATCTCTGTCCCTCAGCAAGCTTGGGGAGAATGTACACAAACGTTCTCAGTTTCTTCATGTCTACAGTTGAGGAAGTCACACTAGCCTCATCAGATCATGGAAAGGAACTTAACCCACATGTGGGCTTTTCCCTGCTCTGTGTCATGGGCCTTTAGAAGTGACTGTGACAATGGTGATTGATGGTGATGATGATGATGATGATGATGAGGAGGAGGAGGAGGAGGAGGAGGAGGAGGAGGAGGAGGAGAAGGAACAGGAGAAGGAGGAGGATTAGGATTCATAGATCCAAGGATGAAAGCAGATGTTGAGTCTCTATTGAACACATAATAAAGTTCATCTATTGAATTCACACACCACATGTCTGACTGATAATTTACATAGTCAGGTTTTAATCTGGACTTTGTCCTGAGAACAAACAATTTACAATGCTTGAAGTAAATCTCAGAATTAATCTTTCTATTTGTTCTTAAAAAGCTTCTCATTCAGAACCTTGACTATCAAACAGACAAGAATAAAGGCTTAAAAGAGAAAAGGAACTGGCACTTACTTCCCCTGTAAGAAAATATTCCTGTGAATATATGGGATGAGGTAGACTGACTATGACAGGATTATTGTTTTGATTTTAAAATATTTGAGGCCGGGCGGTGGTGGCGCACGCCTTTAATCCCAGCACTCGGGAGGCAGAGCCAGGTGGATCTCTGTGAGTTCGAGGCCAGCCTGGACTACCAAGTGAGTTCCAGGAAAGGCGCAAAGCTACACAGAGAAACCCTGTCTCGAAAAACCAAAAAAAATAAAATAAAATAAAATAAAATAAAATATTTGAGAAGTTTGCCTGGAGATCAGAGGAAATAGTAAGCCATTTTAAGTAAATAAAGAAGTCAGACAGCAGTAGCACACGCCCTTAATCCTATCACTTAGCAAGCAGGATCTCTGTGTATTCAAGGCCACACTAGGGAACAGAACCAAGCATGGTAACACATGTCTTTAATCCCAGTACCAACCATAGAGACCTGGAGGTCTGTACAGACAGAAAGTGACAGAGATGTGTAGGAAGAGGAAGTGAGGTAGCTGAACTAAGAGAGCCAATGAGACGGCAGAACAGCAAGGTAATAAAGGCATGGGTAGACAGGAAGTAACTCACATTTGGAAGCAGCTGAGTTGGTGAGGTAAGTTTAGCTATGGCTTTGCCATTTCCCTGATCTTTCTCTAAGGCCTTCACCCCTATATTTGACTCCATGTTTTTTATTTAATAAGAGCATTTAGAAATTCGTCTACACAAGTGGACTTGGCTCACTGTATTCCATTGTATAATGGTCATGTATGTGCTAACATAAGTGAGAAACTTAATATATTACATTAGGTAATTTTTATCAGGGCATTTTGAGTGGTTTTAAAAATAAATTCCCATTGCTTTAAGCAGAGTATCTAAATATGTAAAATTTGAATATACTCATAAAATTAATTTTTATTCAGGTTTTAGATATATTTATTGATTTAATACCCAGCAGTCTTTATTTTAAGAATCAAATTCAAATTTATAACTTGTATTAAGCTTTGAGACAAAGAAAGCTGTAGTTAATAAAGGTAATAATTTCTAATAATAACATGGAAAATATTTTTTAAATATCTTAATTGGAGGTAACTTCTATAACTCACCAAATAATTAGGTATTTTCCAGAGTCTGGAACTATGAGTTCAATGGACCAACAAGATGGAATGAGAGAAACTGCTTCTGCAAGTTGTCCTCAGACTTCCACATGTAGCCCATAGCATACAATTTTGTATGCACATATGCGCACACACACACACACACACACACACACACACACACACACACTAAAATAATCATAAATGATTATTAGGTGTATTGATTTGATATTTTAAGGGAGTGAAAGTAAATGGCTAGCATACATGCATACATGTCTACATAGTATTGCGTATCTATACCTGAAAGGATTTTGTTAGAAGAAAATCATTTGCCAGTGCTTTCTAGGCCACACAATGACAAATATACCTTTGTCAAGCAAGGTATATTTCTCCCAAACTATCAAATGCTCATAATGAATCGAAACTATGTAAGCAGACATAAAACAAGACATTAAGATTGAAGTTATTGTCACAAATATTTGCAGAGACAATCACTTTCATATTTCGAAAGCAGAACTTATCTGCCTCCCTGCCTCCTCTGTCTCTCTCATCGACACAAGTCAACTACAGTCTGTGAAGTGTAGATTTCATTTAATTGCACTAGTTAGATCTCACAATGCAAAGGCCAATAGGAGGGTAAATGTGCTGGTATGTGTCACTGAAACTGTGGTGACACCACACCAGTGAAACAAAACCCACAGCAATGAACTTTTCACACCAAGAGCCAAATCGCAGCAAAGCATCACTTCCCTTGGATATTTGCAGATTCGGTACTGGGCTGCGCATGACAAAGAAGCAGCTGCACATCGAGTCCAAGTCACTAGCCAGGAGTATTCGGCCAGGCTAGAGAACCTTCTGCCCGACACCCAGTACTTCATTGAAGTGGGAGCCTGCAACAGTGCCGGGTGTGGCCCTTCCAGTGATGTGATCGAGGCCTTCACCAGAAAAGCCCGTGAGTATCACAACTTGATTTTAGATACATCCAAAGATACCACTTGATTAAATTGAGATCTTGATTGTAGGCACATATGTAAAGAATGTTCTGTCTAGCTGCTCATAGACTTTTGGTTTTCAATGCCGCATCCTCTATAGTGCCGCAGAATGTCTTTCAGCATACCTAGCTGTTGTCGATAAGGGAGACCTGAGAAGCATGCTCTTATACATTTTTTATTCTACTTCCCAGTAGAATAAAAAGGACCTTAGAAGGACCCTCCTTCAAACTGCAGACCATTAGAAAATCAACTCGTCTACTTTCTAAATTTGTTAATTTAAATTTGTTTTCATACAGATGCATTAGCAGCATGATAAAATCACAATCATGCTCGTTTTCCTATGCTTTATTCATTGATCATCAGTGTATAACATAGATACAAACTAAATTCTCTGGTGATGCAACTGCTCTCTGTTCTCTTTGCTCACATGACAAGTTTATCTGTCCTGCTCAGACCTGGGCATTCTTATCTCTCCGGCTTCACTTTGACATGTTTCTTCTGGAACCCACTTGACTGTGTAGACACAGGAACACTTGTCGGCAGGACTCTGGAGGCATTCACAAGTATCTCTAAGAATGATCACCATTAGGGTTTGCAATGTTATGAGAATCACTAAGGAATGTATCTCCTAGTACACTGACAGAGGTAGACAGTGTCAGACATGGTTGTGAGTTCTACTTTGAACTGCACTAAACCTACGACAGCAGACAATTAGCTTTCTTCTTAAAATCTTGTTCTTCTTTATTTTGCAAATGGAGCACCATTTTTTTTTCTTCATCCTATTCTCTTATTACAAAGAAATGTATTATGTCCCGAATAGTTTTACATAGAAAAGATGCAAAGGAGACCACACCAAACCTTAAAACTCAAGCTAAAACCCTGTTAAATAAATATGGTTACGTCCACAAGACAACAGGCTAAGTGAACTGATAAAACTGAAAGTGACTTGTGTGGCAGCCGAATCTGGAGGAGTGGCTGGAAGGACTTTGAAACAATGCCCTGAAAGCTAAAATGTAAGTGAAGAAAAATAAGAAGGACCCATTTTGTGACAAGCTGGGAGAAGACTGTTTTGGATAGAAAAAAATATGCAGAATTTAAAATATTTAATTTTGGAAATACCCATAGGACCAAAACATGGCTCTGAGGTAAAGAGGGGAGAGTGTGTTGGACTTTCAAAATGTGGAGTATTTTGTAGGTCCTCATTAAAAGTTGGGGTACTTTCTGAGTGTGATAATAACCTGTTTTTAAGTCAGAAAGATACCCAGTTATGATATTTGAAACCATTGTTCTGACTTCCATGCAAGCATTAAGTCACAGTTAGAGTAAAAGCAGAAAAGCCAGTCCAGATTTGAAAAGAGAACCATTGGCAGCTAGTATGAAGAGGTAGTGTAGAGAGATGTGGAAATTATTCTTCATGTGGAGTTGGCTGAATATATTGGTAACTTGGGTGTTGGCAATAAATAGAAGAAAAGAACAAATACCAGATTTTTGCTTGAGAAACTAGAAGCATGCTTGTGCAGTTTTCAAATGATAGGAAATACTCATAAAAGGCAGACTTGACATTACACGGCAACCAGTAATTCACCCTTATTATATTACATTTGGATATCAGACATTCAATACAGACAATAAGTTCAACACATATTCAGAGGACAACAGATAGATTAGGGCTAGAGACTTGTGGGGCGTTTACCCACCACCCCCACAGCTTCCCAGAGTTCTCTTGAGTGTGAGCAGCAGGAAATATTAGATAGAAGGATTTATTGCGGAGAATATCGTGGAGATAAACAGATAGAAAATAAAGGATAGCCTCGAGAGGGCCTGGAACCTTTTCCAACGGGCCCGTCTCTGCCCCAGGGTTTTTATAGAGACGCCAAGGGGTGGAGCAAATGACCTCCTCTCCCAGCACAGCCAAGTGCAGACCATCTCAGACACCTGCACTCAGGCCCGTGGCCCTAATCATCCTCTATGAGGACCTGCTGGGTAAAGCCACCAGGAACTCGAGAACGGCCCCCCACATAGACCGACTTGGAGTATTTAAATGTTTACGAAAGATTCACAGATAGAGTAGGGATGTGTATGCGGAATCAAATCTGAAGCCCTTTCAACACCTGTATATTGATCAGAAAGCGCAGAGTTAATTCACAATGATCAACCAGAGAGAAAACAGCAACAAAGAGTCAGGGGAGTCCCGATAAGACACAAGGGATTCGCGAAAAGAACAAGAGATCTAGAAAACGATCATCTCTGAAAAGTCAGAAACATTTGGTCAAGATTGGTGACCTTGACGGCAACAGTCTGAAGAGACTGGAAGAGCAAGAAATCAGGTGAGAAGAGAATAAAGACAATTTTATTCCTTGCCTCACATACTCTTGAATGTATAGTGCCATGCTGTGCATGGTGCCTGGCGTATGAATTAATCCTCAGATGGGTGGCTGTTGCTGACAGCATCATTCTCCTCAGCACCACAGACCCACATGGGATCTAGTTTGCAGAATCAAGGTTCAATCTGGTGACCCACTCATTACCTGTTCCTTCTTCCCACAGCTCCCAGCCAACCACCAAGGATCCTCAGTTCTGTGAGGTCTGGCTCCCACTATATAATCACGTGGGATCATGTTGTTGCCCTCTCAAATGAATCTACGGTGACAGGATACAAGGTAAGCAAGAAGCGCCGAGCCTATTCTCCACGTTAGCTTTATTCCTGCTAACACTGATGTGTGCGGCTTCAGCTATCAGGAAAATCCTTTTGGCTTTCTCATTCTACCCACACAGCAGAGTCAGAAGACAGAGTCTCATGACAAATCTTTAGATAAGAAAACATCTTTAAAAATGCCTCTAAGAAAGGGCTGGGGAATGACCTTTCAGGCACAGCTCTAAGAGCTCGTTATCTCCCAGTAGCACTTTTTCTGGATTTGAATTCAAATGTCATTAATGTTTCTGTCAAAGCTTCCTTGAAAATTCTCACTTGTTTTTGGCTGTAATTCACTTATGCTGTTCAATGCCGTTTAGTCCCAAAGGTGTCAATTGAGGTGAGACCTCTGCTATGTCTACCCTATTGTACTCAGTTGAATAGAAATATTTGGGTTAGAGCATCTCAGATTGATTGGTGGAAAAGTCTGGCAGAGCCTGGTGAGGAAAAGGGAATGAGGATGTGGGTAGAATGCCCTCTGGGAATTTGGTGCTCCATTTAAGCCAGGTGTATTGAGATATGGACATGACTTTCCTGAAGAGGAAGGATTTGTCCCACTTTTACCCAATACTGTTATGACAGGTAAAAAGGAATGTTCTGGCACTTGGTATCACCTATGCCAAGATGGTGAGACAACGTGAGGTGATTTCCTCTC
>CABHPR010134921.1:9264-22143 GCA_902168415.1 Peromyscus melanophrys
ACACACACACACACACACACACACACACACACACACACACACACACACACACTGTGGACTATTATTTAAAGATGAGTTACATTTGTTTATGCTGTGAAATATTAGTTTAACGATGCAAAGATGTGCTGCATTCTCTTATGTTGCATTTGTTTAACTCTGTGAAGATATGTTACTGTGCTTGTCTAAAACACCTGATGGGTCTAATAAAGAGCTGAATGGCTAATAGCAAGCCAGGAAAAAGCATAGGCAGGGCTGGCAGGCAGAGAGAATAATTAGAAGGAGAAATCTGGGAGAGGATGAAGAAGGAGCAAGAAGAGGAGAGAAGACACCAGGGGCCAGCCATCTAGCTATACAGCCAGCCACAGAGTAAGAGTGAAAGTAAGATATACACAAGTAAGAAAAGGAAAAAGCCCAGGGGCAAAAGGTAGATGGGATAATTTAAGTTGAGGGAAGCTGGCAAGAAATAAGCCAAGCTAGGGCCAGGCATTTATAAATAATAATAAGTCTTTGTGTGTATTTATTTGGGATCTGGGTGGCGGGCCTCCCAAAGAATGAAGAGTAAAAAACAACCAACTACACCCCCACACACATACACACAAGGAAACTGTTTGCAGGCAAAACAACCATACACATAAAATAAAAAAATTTAATAAAAGGTAACTATGTGAAAGGGAGTTCATAGAGCCTACCGGGGAACTTAATATTGTTGTTTAGTTAAATTGACACAACACCAAAATGCTGTCTAAAATATCTGTTTATATCTCAACCTCAAACAGAGAAGCTTTTCTTTGCAGTGCATGGTAGTGAATGCAGACTCATAGCTGCCCGCGATGCTGAGGCTAACCAGTGACTGAGAACCAGCCCTAAACAAGACATTCACAACATCCCATCTAAGACTTAGGGAATATTGCAGAAGAGGGCACAGAGTGTCAGAGCTAGAAGATAGGGAGAGGTGCTGCAAAATGTCATCTCCAGAGCAAGACACAAGAAGCACAACTAAGAACTCACAGCAGCTAAGGCTGCCTGCACAAATGGGCCTGCCAACAGCTAGGCAGGGATGAAGGGGCCTCAGGGAGCCCTACCCTTCACTGCTAGACCACTGGACACTGATAGATCCAGGGAGTGGGGAGTAATTTGCCTTCATTTGTACACCCACGGATGGCCCACCCCACCAGGCTCTAGTGGGTAGTTCCAATCTAGTAGTCATGTTGGACTTGGTTAAGCTAAATGGATCACAAAATCCAAACAAAAGTCATAAATCTGGGAGAGGTACTAGTGATGAGGTGCAGGGAGGGGCTGATAAGGATGGGAGGGAGATAAAAGAAGTTAGAAAGGGTGACATTAATCTAACACATTGTATACATGTATGAAATTGCCAAATTTAAAAAATCCAGCTGGGGCTGGGCATGTAGCTCAGTTGCTCCCAAGCATATAGCTAACTTTC
Organism: Peromyscus melanophrys; assembly: GCA_902168415.1. Lineage (NCBI taxonomy): Eukaryota > Metazoa > Chordata > Mammalia > Rodentia > Cricetidae > Peromyscus > Peromyscus melanophrys. Next base: position 10,709 of record CABHPR010134921.1, read on the forward strand.
ACAAAGCTCTGGGTGTAATACCCAGCAGAACTTAATTAGGGTGTGATGGTTCACTTATAATCCCAGCACTCAGGAGGCAGAGGCAAAAGGAACAGATACTGAAAGTCATACTCAGTCAGCTATATAACAAGTTAAGTTTGAGGCCAGCCTGTGCTACATGAGACTCAGTCTCAAAATCAAAAATACAACAAACTAATTAAAAACTATCTTTTACAGTGAGTACGAAGGGTTCATTATAACAAAATTACCTTTTTGTGTCATTGCTGCAGAAACTAGGTCTTATGATTATCCCATTGTACAACCAGGGAGACGGAATATCAGAAATAGACAAGTGGCGGTGGGTGTGGCAGAGCAGGGATTTGAATCTAGTCTTGACTCAAGGGGCCAGACATTTTGTTCCTACTAGGCTAGAGTATGTTGTTTCTGTTCCTCGTGCTGCCACTAACAAACGCAGTATTTAAGACACTTTGTCCACGCCTTAGCTAAAGTAAGGGCAAAAGGATTCAGAGCTATGCTGGGCACTCAGTTCCTTGACCTGGAGGACATTCCTGGGAGAGAGCATGCTAAGAAGACAACCCAGCCTCTTGCCAGATTCCAGAGACTGAATTTCAGTCTCCTATGAAGCAAAGGGTAGTGATTAGTTCCTTTCCACCCTTTGAAAATCTCTCATGGCCCCTACAGTGGCAATCCAGGTTGCCAGTAGCACAATGAGACTGTTTAGTGTAATGGTCCTGACAGAATTAAAGAGATACTAATGTCTCTCAATATGACTATCATAATATTGAAAACAATGGACTCCAAAGAAAGAGAATTTCCTAGGAATCTCAGGCTGGGAGAAGGAAAAGTCCCTAACTAAGGGGGAGCTTGTCTCCTCGAATGAGATTTCACACAGTTCTAACAACTTGTCAGACCACCTTAGAGGATGAGCCTGCAGCCCAGATATCACTGGCTGGCAGGATCACACCTTATCTTGACCAAGACTGCTTTGCTGTATCTATCTGTGGCCCTCTTTTGAAACTTTCATTTCACTTTACAGCCCTAAAGATGGACTTGAGGGTGGGAGCGGAAGGGTTACTGGATCCCTTGGTCCCTCTTCCCAGTGTGGCTACGTTGAATAAATCTCCTTTCGCTGCTTTTCTCCTTTAATTTGGCCCTTTTGAGAATGTGTGGCTAGACCTAACTTGGGGCATATGCTGTGCCCCCCAAGTTTGATAACATTAGAAGAAATTTAGGGGATAGCAACCAACCCGACACTTAAGCTTGAGAACTCCAGGCATGGTGGATTTCATCTTACTTGCCCACCCCCTCCCCAGCTCTAGTTTCCTCAAATACCCATCTCCAAGTCAGTGCACAGCAGAAACAGCAAGTCCTGGATGCCCTCAATTGGCAGAACACAGGCAAGTCTTTGAGAGCACATTCAGTGAAATCCAACAGATGGTGATGTCTCCAAACAAGGTGATGTGGAGCATGACTTTGAGCTGCCTGGGAGGTCTGAAGTGTTTACTGATGCTAAACTCAAAGAAGGCTTCAGACATTGCTCAGGAGTCAAAGGGCACCTCTACAAGCCATGAAGATTACTGGGCTATGCAAAAGAAAAGAACAATGTGGGGCAGGCTGTGTGGAGCCAGGAATCAATCATTCATCCTCTACACAAGAAACCCTTTGGCATGCTGAGGACTAAATCCACACTCCCTGAAGGCCCTTGGCCCTTTATGGCTTTGAAAATGAGATACATGACTAAAATGGAGGGTTGATGTCAGAGATTCGAGCCAGAAAGCAAGTCCTATTGTCCCCTGGGAGATCAGCCCAGATGAGGCCCCATGTCCTACACGATCTGTATCAGCGGCTGGCAAACTTTCAGAAAGGACAGGCCACAGCTTTATTTAGCCCCTCTAATTTAAGGTTGTGCATGCCTGGGATACACTGGAGCAGTTGAGGTCTCTTAACTCAGAGCCCTTCACAGAACACAGCAATCAGGAATGCGTAAGTATTCAAGGACCTTTGAAAATGTAGCTGCAAAAGCAATTTGGCCACTTCTACATGATCCTTGCTTGACTTTGCTTGCCAGAATGTCACCCGGGATGCCTTAACCTGCCTTGACACAGTGAATCCTGTGGCAGTCAATTTCCCTCTGGTCAGTGCTACTCTGCCCTGCAATTTTCCCAGGGGATTAGAAGATTTGTTTCCAAAGGCCAAGCCCTCGGTATTTGCCCGGCCCTGGCCCTCCAGGCCCTTCTTTATCAGTTGACAAGCACATGCTGTTCTTCCCTGTAGGCAGCTGCAGTGTCTGCAAGGAATGCTGTCCAGCAGGCTGAGATCTGAGCCCTGCCAGAGACCACCAGAACACCTGGGCCTTTTCACCTTTCTCCTATTGTCCAGCACTCTTCTCTATGCCTTGGTCTAAGTGTCACTGCTGTACAATTGGCTAGCCTGGGTCCCTGAACTAGCATAAATGTTCTTCTTTGTGTGTTCATAATGCCCCTTCTGGACAGTGCTCTACTTTGCTTCCCAGGAAGTAATAAAATTCGTGATTTGAAGTTGTGCTACTAAAGGGCACTGATATGTGCCATTTTATTATTCTACTAGTTTATATGTGTTAATTCATCCATTTTCCACAACCTATGGCATAGCTCTTGAGAACTGAGACAAGACTTCAGGTGTAAGAGAATGTAGGGAGCTCTGACCAGTAATCATAGCACTTAGGGAGAGGCAAGGCAGACAGTTGTGAGTACATGGCCAGTGAGATCTACATATTGAGTTCAAGGGAAGCGTCTGTTATAAAGTGAGACTGTCTCAAAAAACCAAATGAGCCGGGCAGTGGTGGTGCACGCCTTTAATCCCAGCACTTGGGAGGCAGAGCTAGGCGGATCTCTGTGAGTTCGAGGCCAGCCTGGGCTACCAAGTAAGTTCCAGGAAAGGCGCAAAGCTACACAGAGAAACCCTGTCTCGAAAAAAACCAAAAAAAAAAAAAACCAAAAAAAAAACAAAAAACAAATGAGTATATAAAGAAAAAGAAAAGGAGAAAAGCAAAAGAAACCACTACAAGAGGGGAAAAAGCAGAAAGGGCTGAGCTACACGGGATTGTGTGAGATGAGGCCAGCGAGGCTCAGCACCGGCAGAAAATCCCCAGACAACAGAACTTCATTTCTGGTTCACCTTCAGTCATTCTTAAAAACAAAAGAGGTACAATGGCACTCTGTAATGACTGGGGCAGTGGATGGAGATGTACATCCAGAGGCGAGAAATAAATGACTTTGGCTCAGGAAAGGGGGCTAGGCTAGATACACAGCACAAAAAGTCTCTTTCATCGAGGTGGTAACCAAATGTCTGCATGCTCCAGATCAACCTCCTTCTTTGTTTTTCTAAATAAATGAACAGTGTTTAAAGATTTCCTTCACTGATGTGTGAGGGGGTGTGTGCATGTGCACACATGTGTACCTGGTATGCTCAGAGTTCAGAAGAGGACTTTCAGGAGCTTGTGAGCCACTTGACCTGGGAACCTAACTCCCACCCTCTGCAAGAGCAGCAATCGCTCGTAACTGCTGAGCAGCCTTTCCAGCTAACCCGCCTACTCCTCTTTTCTTTGTGATGGTTTTGCCATGTACACCGTTCAGTTTTAAAGTCACCTCATAGTCAAAGATGATATTTACTGCGCCAGCCACATTTTCCTTTTCTGGCCATCAGGAATGAGGAAACAACTGCGTGTGCCCTTTTACCTTTAAAATATTTCCCTGAAGTTACGCACATCAACTTTTGCTTATATTCTAATTGGTCAGCACCCCAGGGGATGCTAGAAAATATAGGCAATTTAAGGTGATCATGTGCCTAGCTTTAAAACATCGGTTACTATTAAGGAAAAGGGGGAGTGTTGGCATAGCACTATGTGCTCTCAGCTATAAACACGCTACTTCTGATAAGGAACGCTCCCCAGAATTCCAAATGAGGAAAGGACATAGAGAAGTAGATAGCCAAAACAGGCTTGGAAGCATGGCGGTTATTTTGCTGTGACAGATAGGGTTTTACTACTATTTTTGTTTAGATTGGGGTTTTTGTTCGTTTGTTTGTTTAGATTTTTTTCTAAATAGTGCCTCACTACATAACCCAGGCTAGCCTAGAACTCTTAATCCTTCTGCCTCAGTTTCTTGAGTACTGGGGATCATAAGGATTAATACAACATCCTGGCAAAAGGCATTTTAGATAGAGGGAAAGACAAGAAAGAGGCATGGAGATTGAAATGAGCAGAATGCTGTCTTCTTGGGGCTTCTATTGCTATGATAAAACACCACAGCCAAAAGCTTTGAGTGTTAGGACTCAACAAATGTTTACCGCCACATGGGGAGGAGGTGGTTTACTTCATAGTACAACTCTCAGGTCACAATACATCATCAATGACAGAAGTTGGGGCAGGAGCTCAAGGTAGGAACCTGGCAGCAGGAACTAAAACAGAGTCATTGGAGGACCACCGTTTATACTGGCTTGCTCCCCTGCTTTCTTAAATACCCCAGGGCCACCTACCCAGGGATGGCACCAGCCACAATGGACTGAGACTTCCCACATCAATCATCAGTTAAGAAAATGCCTCAATGGCTTGCCTGCAAGCCAGTGTTGTGGGGCATTTTCTCAACTGAGGTTCCTTCTCAGATGACTCTAGCTTGTTTCAAGTTGCCAAAAAAATTATACAGCACAAATGTTGTGGTTTGAATTAAAATGGCCCCATTGGCTCATAGGGAGTGGCACTATTAGTGAGGCCTTGTTAGAGTAGGTGTGGTCTTATTGGAGGAAGTGTTCCACTGTGGGTAGGTTTTGAGGTTTCAGATGCTCAACTCAGACCCAGTGTCATTCTGTATTCCTGCTGCCTACTGATTTAGATGTAGAACTCTGGCGCTCTTTCTCTAGAACCATGTCTCTGCTTGCATGCTGCCATGCTTCCATGCTTCCTACCATGATGGCATGGACTTAAACCTCTGAATCTGTAAGCTAGCCCTAATTAAATGTTTTCTTTGATAAGAGTTGCCATGATCATGGTGTCTCTTCACAGCAATAGAAACCCTAACTAAGACAAATGTGTTGCCTTATTGGGTTCTTGGGTACAGGTTGGTGAGCAGTAAGTAGAAAGAGAGGCAATAATGATAGGTTGGGGTCATTTGGAGGAATGACATAAATGCCAGAGATATATATTATAAATATAAATTACATTGAGTTTGCTGGTCCAGGGGGAGGAATTGAAGGCTTTGATGCAGAGCACTGTGACTATTACTACAGCAACAACTTATTTCTTAGCAGGGGAAGTATGAGAACAAATTCTCACTGCAACAACAACAAAAAGATGGGCAGGTTGGAATAGAGGAAACAATACAGTGAGCCCATTGACTGCTCAAGTGATACCACCAGCCCAAATAAAAGGGGAGTAGTGGGGTTGGAAGGGAGACAGTGGGTTCAGGTTGAGGTTTCTTGAGCTTTAGGAACCTTTGGGATGTCTACATGAAGATGTGTATCCAAAGAAACACTGGAGAATGAGGAACCCAGGACAAAAGGCTATGCTACCCATACATATTTGAAAGTGTCATTATTGAAGCATCAGAAGACTCATTCAAAGCAGTGGTTCTCAACCTTCCTAATACTGCGACCCTTTAATACAGTTCCTCATGTTGTGGTGACCCCTAACCATAAAATTATGTTCATAACTGTAACTTTGCTACTGTTATGAATTGTAATATAAATTATAATTCTGTGTTTTCTGATAGTCTTAGGCAACTCATGTGAAAGGATCATTCCACCCCCAAAGTAGTTGTGACCCACAGGTTGAGAACTACTGCTTTAAAGGAATGAGATTGCAAATGTGAAAGTATAAAGACCAAAGGAAAATGGGCATGAGCAGTCTAAATGGGTGAGTTTCAAGCATGGAGTGAAGGAAGGTCAATGTTAATGGCTTTAAAGAGGACAAAACTAAGAAAGGATCCTTGAGGACAACTAGGAAAACTGTTAAGTAGGGTTGAGTCACCACCAGGGTTGAGTGTTATGGGAAATGTAAAGGAAATGCAGTCAACCCAAGGAAAAAAGGAGAAAATTCTAGACCACAAGGAAAAGGTATGGGTAGATGGCAAAGAAGTTGAGGTGTTTATTGTAAGCCATCATTTGAGGATGTAGTATGGGCGTGGGGTGGCTTCAGATATACTCACGTTCAGAAAAGCATGAGATGGCAAAACTAGAAGGACCACAGGATGGTTCATTTTCATTATCAACTTGTGTGGATTTAGACTTTCCATGGAAACATACCGCTATGTATGTATAAGGATGTTTCCAGAAAGGATTAACTGGGGCAGGAAGATGCTCCTAACACCAACCTATGGGCTAAGATCCCAGAGGGTGTGGTAGTTTGAATGTAATTGGCCCCCATAATCTCATAGGGAGTGGCACTATTAGGAGGTATGGCTTTGTTGGAGGAAGTGTGTCACTGTGGGGTCAGACTTTGAGGTTTCCTATGTTCAGGATACTGCCCAGTGTCTCATTGCATTTCCTGTTGCCTGCAAGATGTAGGACTCTCAGCTACTCTTCCAGCACCACGTCTGCCTGCATGCCACCATGCTATCTACCATGATGATAATGGAGTGAACCTCTGAATCTATAAGAGAGCCCCCTCAAATAAATGTTTTGCTTATAAAAGTTGCCATGGTCATGGTGTCTCTTCATAGCACTACAAACCCTAATTAAGACATAGGGTCTCACTCTTTAGCCACAGCTGGCCTGGAAATTACTATGTACCCCATGTTGCCCTCAAACTCATAGTGATCCTCCTGCCTCAGTCTCCTAAGTGTTACCATCATGGGTGTGAGCCGACATGCCCAGCAAACATGCCGATTTTAAAACATGGACAGAGACAAGGAAAGAGAAACGGGGAAAATTCCATCTTGAAGTTGCAGACAGCTGTGTATGTAGGGGAAAGGTGACTAGAGATCTAGGTAATTATTTGACCTCAGAAAACAGGACAATGGGTCTAGTTCTGCAACAGTTAGCCATTATCACTGCTCTGCTCAGAACAGACTTTCACATTTCTTCTCAAACTGAAACTTTATTTTTGAAGCAACCCTTATTTGTAACATTCCAACGGCTTTACATATTTATGAAGGAAAATTGCAGTGTGGAAATCTTTAGAATATTGGAGATGTCAATTTCTAGCTTTAAGCTCTTCATTCCTGAAGACCTTATTTCCTAAAACAAGATACGCCTATGCTCCGATTGGAATATCTAAAACCCAAGCCACTGTTAACACAACGTGTTGAAGGGGTGTGGACCAACATTCAAAGCCGGTAGAAATGCGAAATGCTGCAATTGCTTTGAGAGAAAGGCAGGTTCTACGCAGCTGAACAGGCTCTTACCACACAATCCAGTCATCACACTGTTATTTACTGTAATGAGTTGAAGATGTATGCTCACATACAAACATACCAGTGTTTACAGACTCTTTATTCCAAAATTCAGAAGCAATCAAAATGTCCTTCAATAGGTAGTTATAAACCTTGGCACATTGGTACAGTAGAATACTCTTCAGCCAGGAGAAGGAGAAGAATATAACTCCACAAGAAGACATGGATACCTTGCATGAATATTGGGAAGTGAAAAACATCAATCCAAAAAGGCTCCAGACTATGCCAATTTTGTGGTACACTGTAGACAAGGCAAAACTACAGAGGCAGTAAATGATAATGGTTATCAGGGATCCCGAGAGAGGAGAGGGAAGATGAACGAGTAAAGCACAAGGATTTTCCATGCAATAAATCTGTTCTTAATGATGCTGCAGTGGGGGATACACGACACTATGTATACTGGAAACCTCATAGATCTGTACAACACAAAGTAAACATGAATGCCAACTAAGGACTGGTTAGTAATAATGTATCAATATTGATTCATCAGTTGTAAAACATGTGCCATACTAATGCATCATGTTAATAATAGGGCAAGCATGCTGAAGGGATGACTCAGCTTATAAGAACACTTGCTGCACAAACTTGAAGACCTGCGTTCAAATTTCTAGAGCCCATGTAAAAAGCCTGGCATGGTCATATGTGCACTTGTAATCCCAGCACTACGTTGTGTGTGTGTGGCAGGGGTGGGGGGTGGTGGTGGTGGGTGGTGGTGGTGGTGGTGGTGGTGGTGGTGGTGGTGGTGGTGGTGGTTAGGATTTGCTGGCTTCCAGTTTAGCTCCAAATTCAGGGAGAGAATCTGTCTCAAGGGAGTAAGTCCTCCATGTGTGCACATAGGCTCACACATCAACACACACATTTGTGCATATAACATACATACATACATGCATCCATTCATACATACATGTATCCATACATACATACATGCATAGGAAACTGTGCCCAATAAGGGATTAGCAGAGTGGATACTGTGATTTTATAGGCTGTCTTTGCACTCAGATTTCTGCAAACCTAAAGCTACTGTAAAAATAAAATCTATTCATGAGAATGAAGTAAAAGATAAAAAAAGTTGCCACCAAGCCCCATTTAATTTTCCCTCTAATTATTTTGTGGCTGGTGCTATTTATTATCACTGGAAGAGTTCTACCTAGGCTAAAAATCTAGTTTGATTTGTTGAAAAAAATCAAAGATATAAATTTAGATTTCAGTTCAATTTTTAAGAATAAAGACTTGAGTAGTTTAAATCACCAAAGAGCAAAGATTGCCTGAACTCTTCAGAGCACCACCAACACTTTTGTCGCTTCTCGGCTTGTCACTTCTATCCAGTGGCCAGATGTTTGTGTCTGAGTGAGGTCTTCACAGTAACCATCTTTGTGACTTTTTTTCTGTTGGTGGGAGTTAGAGCAATGCCACTGTTTTGTACTTGACAACTGTAGAAATTTCCTAGCCTAGACTATAAGAAATGATAGTAGTCTCAGGGTGCTCCCAGAGCATTTGTTCCAGCATCCCCCGCCCCCCCCATACTCAAATCTATGAATTCTCAAGTCCCTTGTATAAAATAGCATAGTATTCATGTATACCTCAAATAATCTGCATTAGTTTTCTATTGCTATGATAAAGCACCATAGCCAAGGCAACTTACAGAAGAAGTGCTCATTTTGGCTCTGGGTTTCAAAGGGATAATAGTCCATCACAGAAGGGAGACATGGCCGCCAGAGCAGGAAGCTGAGAAATCACATGTTAACCACAAGAACAAAGCAAAGAGAGCTAACTGAAAGTAGGACAAGGCTTTAAACTCTAGTGATATACTTCCTCCAATAAGGCCCCATCTAAAGATTACATAACCTCAGCTCCACCAACTGGAGACCATGTGATCAACCACACGAGCCTATGGGGAACATTTCTTATTCAAACCACAAGATACAACATCTCTAGGTGATTTCTAACCCACAACACAATGTGAATGCATTTTAAATAACTTTATGCTGCACCATTTAGGCAATAGCTATAACAGATACTGTCCGTCCCCATTGAGTACAGGTACAATTATTTTTTGAGATGTTCAATGTTTGGTAGGTTGAAATTGTGGATGTGGTACCTGTAAGTACAGAACTGTATCACAAACATGGGAGGTTTAAAACAACAGATATTACGGACTGCTTTCTGCTGGCAGCTGCTGGTTTTGGGCATTCCTTGACTTGAAGGTCCTGCATCATTCTAATCTTGGCTTGCACATTGCACTTCCCCTTTCTCTGTATCTCTCTTTGCTTCTTACAAGGACACGGTCACTTTGACTTTATGGGAGCGCTCTATTATGACTCCACTCTGACTTGGCTCCATCTATAATGAATACATTTTGAAATAAAATCATATTCTGAGAGACTTAGGGGCTAGGCCTTCAATATATCTTTCTGGGGGACACAATGCAGCAAACAGAATACTGACTTCACATTATGGGCAATTCAGGCCTTTAGTCTGAAGCAGAGCCTCTTTATAATTGACACCTCCATAGAGAAACCTAGATATTGAAACAAGAAAACATTTGCCAATCAAACTCTGAAGGTTTTACATATTTATGGAAGAATGGATTTAGATGAAAATCCCCTTTGGAATCTCAGTGGTGTCATATTTTGCTTTCCCACTTGCCCTGGGGAATCCTCCAATTCTCAGGAAGGCACTCAGTGAGGACTGAGGGTGCTTCTCAGTGGTTGAGCACTTGCCTAGCATGTGGGATGCTGTGGGAGCAACACCCAACACCACAGAAAAAGCTCTCAATTGCCTCTTAATCCATGTATTCTACTGAATTGTAAGTCCTGTGCAGGGCTAGTCAATACAATATACCATGCCCATGTGTAAAAATTCTGCCCTTCCTTGATTTAGGAAAACAGCTGGGCTACTTTCCCCAGCATCCTATGACCATCCTTTAAGCATTGGAAATTTCCAAAGGATGTGGGTGATCTCATTTGCTATCATGAATTTCACTATAAGCTAATGATCTCCATGTCTGTCTACGGGTTTGACTCTTTCTTGAACTCTTCAGCCGGTATTTGATTACTGACTGGAAGTTCTACCAGGGTGATGCATGTGGGCTTCTCAAATATAACCTGTCCAAACAAATCTCACTTACACCCAGCTCAATGAAAGCACCACCTGCCAGATGTGCCTGCATTTTCTACCTTTCACATCTAGCCCACAGCTCTGCCTCTTACCTGGCCTTGTGTCTTGACAATCACTCCCTTTACCCTAGACAAAGCCCTTGGTTTACTAAGAACTTTTTAAATCATTCCATGTGGTCTGCTTCCCACCCCATACTATTCCCCAATGGCACTCAGAGGGAAAATGTCATCACAGGAAAATGGCTGTTGCAGTGGCTCTCTATTGCCTCATGGTGACATTCACATTCCCTAATGAGCAGGGAGTCTTTTGCATTTTCAACTTCAATCTTCCAGTATGCTCTATCCATTACAATATCAAAGTACTTGGATGGTCTCAATGTTCTATATGGGAGGGTGATATTTACTTAACCTTTTCTTGCTACCTGGAGTGCTTCCCTCCTACACCTTCTCTCCACCCGCAATGATTCCAAAGGCCCAGTCATGACCTCCTCTCTGAAGGTAATATGAGAGACATGCACCTCGATGATAGTTCACACCCTGGGGGATGTTCCAACATCTCACTCACTGCCAATAGCTGCAGAGCAAACGCAACTTTTGTGGTCATGGACTCTTCTGGATGTATGTTAGTTCCGAGAGATGCTACAGGGCTGCCAAGTTCTCAGGTTGGCACTCCCTGCTGGCAGTCTTCCAGTTTCCCTTGCTCTGGGTGCCAGCACTGACAAGGATTCTGCTGAGGGTCCAGGTCCTGTCTTACAGCCAGACTCTAAAACAGGTGGGTGGACAGGATGGTTCTCATCACTACTGGATCCTGGCAGAATTCTCAGTCTCTACTCTATGGACATGTAGCGCTCTCTCTCTCTCTCTCTCTCTCTCTCTCTCTCTCTCTCTCTCTCTC
>CABHPR010134922.1:2401-29183 GCA_902168415.1 Peromyscus melanophrys
AAAAAAAACTCAAGACTCCTTAAAATAAGTAAAATAAAAGGAAGATTTGAAATTCTCCATAACGAAGTGTTTCTGAATGTTTAAAGAGGTTGAATATGCATGAATAAAAGTTTCTACACTGCCAGGAGGTGGTGGCACATACCTTTAATCCCAGCACTCGGGAGGCAGAGGCAGGCAGATCTCTGAGTTTGAGGCCAGCCTGGTCTACAGAGCAAGTTCTAGGACAGCCAAAGCTACACAGAGAAACCCTGTCTCAAAAAAAAAAAAAAAAAAAAAAATCCACACTAATGGTTCTTTTGTGTACTTGTCCAAGGCTAATATAGAAGGTAAAATTACAATTTGTAGTACTGGTTTAAGCATCCTGGTCCAAAGCACTCAATCAGAAATGTTTCAAATCCAAAGCCTCGAACTCAGAAACCTACCTGTCTCTGCCTCCTGAATGCTGGGATTAAAGGTGTGCACTAACATGCCCAGCTTCAATTCCAAAACGTTTTTAAACACTAACATGAAATGTGAAAATTCCATACCATGAAAGCTTGCTTTATACACACAATTACTAAAAATAAGTAAAGTTATCCTGAGGCTATGGATGTGCTGCCTATATAAAACATAAATGAATTCTGTATTTAGACTGGTGTACTGTCCATAGAATACATAATAAATATTCCATTTTTTAAGTCCTAAATGATTCCAGTCCCAAGCATCTCAGATAAGGGATACTCAACCTGAACTACTATTAGACCATTAAAAAGTCCTGTACATGAGAGCCACAAGATGGCTCAGCACGCAGAAGGCCTTGCTGTGCAAGCCTTATGACTTGACACCCATCCCCTCAACCCACGGTAACAGAAGAACCAATTCTTGAAATTTGTCCTCTGATCTCTAAACCTTCCCATGTCTCCTAACCTTCCCATGTAAGCCATGAGATATGCATATAAATGCACACATAAATAATAAAATTTTTAAATGTGTATATGTTCTTCTATGCCAGATCATAGATGTCATTCATCATATTATTCATGTTCTCATAGTCTTAAAGATAAGCAAGGACAAGACTGGGCATCTTTACATTCCTACACTTTATACTGCATGGGTGTTTAACTTTTCAGCTTCTGCAATACTCTTGTAAACACCAATGTTATGGACAACTGTGTAACTGGCCCTACATTCTCAACCCCTAACAGCTGAACCAATGGCCTCCTAAGGAACCTGACACGCTCTTTGAAGGGTCTACATTCTCGTTAGGAAATCAACTTGCACAAAGTTCGAACTCAACTTTCAATATTATTTCATAGAGAACGGTATTTAGTAAACTTATCTGTAGCTAACGCCAACACAGAGAACTTTTGGCAAGTGCTCTGCTGTACCTAGTTAGCTCAGAAGTGCCTGGAGAGCAGCTGCAACAGGCCAGGTCACAGGGGGGGCTGGTAGGTAAGAATTACGTCATAGAATTAGGAAGATATAAAAAGAAAAGATTGTGAAAGGCAGCAATCTAGATTTAAGATTAAAAGAGCCAACTAGGTCTCAAATACAAAGGAAGGAAAAGAATAAACCCCTCAAAGTCAAAGAGGCCTGCATAATAGCTAAAGACAAAGACTGAATGTCCTCTGTCCCCTTTTTGTATTGTGTCTACTATGTGTAAACTTTAAGACAGATGTTCAAAGCTTCCCCAAAGATTCCTTCAGTAATACAATAACATATTATGTCAGGGCATGTTTCTAGAAGCCTGGCTTCTAAATAATAGAAAATAGAGGTCTTTTAACTGGTGGTGTCTGACTATGAGATAATATCGTCGCCATTTTGATGGTTCTTCAAATAAGCACTGAGCACTACACAAAGTACCTGTGATTCACAGGCAGGCTAGACAGCTCCTGCCCTTACTGAGCTCTCATTTAGTGGGAAAGACACAAACCAAGTGCTGTGACACTGCAAACAGTGCCAACAGAGTGGGGCCCAAGAGGGCCTGAGGACACACAGACAGGGACCACAGAGAAAGCACTTCCGGGCTCTGCTGGAAATCACCTGGTAATCTCCTGCCGCTAGCATGCGGAACAGACACTGAAAGGATCCTTCCGTGTCTAAAACAGAATGTGTCGTGTGCCCCTAAACACACTAAAAATTCCTGGGAGCTATGACAGAGAGCCATCCACTGCCAAGTGCGAATTTTATTTCCACTCAGAAATGTTTAGTAGAAAACAAATAGAAACACTAAGTTGGCCATTTCTCAGGTTTCTTTATATGCTTCAGATTTTGTCTTCATGTAGGAAGAGATGCTGGAAAGGAGGAAAAATAGCTTCTTTTGTTTTCTTCATCCTTAGCCAAGGGCTGTATTTACCAAGCTTCTTGAACAGTATTTTCATGCACATGTCATTGGTGAGACACCTATTAACCCTGAGTTAAGAACTGGCTGGTCACATCTATCAAGGGTGGAACTAAGCCAGAGAGCTGTTTTCTTCAGCACTGAATGCAACCAGCCCAGAGGATGAGAAGAGGTGTGCCAGCAGAGGTTAAGCCTGCAAACAAATACAAGATAAACCAGCCCTGATCTCAACCTCACTTGGGCTGGCAGTTCAGAACTATATTACCTATAATCTGGTGTTTTTTCATTAGCTGGGAGGTGTTTAAACATCCATCACTGGGAACAAAGTACCAAAACTTTGGAACTGAAGCAGAATCTGAGTTACCCGTGTGGCAGTCGTCAGTGCACGGCTACAGTGGCATAGGTCAGCAATAAGGAGCACGGTGCTGATAGGCTAGGATGGCACAGAACCTGATGCCAATACGTAATGACAAGCACACATGTCATCCATCCCGTCTGCTGCCTAAACCTCTGCAGCACAGATCTGCTGCTGCTGTCTTTCCCGGATTACGATGAAAAGCCAATAATGCCTGTGAAGGGCAAAGCCAGCTTTGGTATGGCCTTTCACCCAGGACACATTGCCACAAGTGTTCTGGACTATTGTTGGGTAATTTACAACACTTCTTCCCACCCCCCCACCCCCCCACCCCGACCTCTGGCCCCCAACCATGAGCATCAGCCCCTATTTCCTGGCTTAACTAGGCCATTTCCAAGACGGTCTGATAGTTCCGCAGCTCTGCTCTCGTTTCCACTGTCCCAACTGCCCACTGGTACATCCCCAAAACACACTGAATACACCCATTTCAAAGGTCACTGCCACAAAGGAACGTGTGTGACTCAGGCACTTATGTGGCAATACTAGTCTACCAGTGAGGGCTTAATTTGGTTCTTGTCAATCTGCTTTACACAAAAGCCTCCAGTATTAAAGACAAAGAATTGTGTACTCAGATTCTCCAAAGCTCCCTCCAAGGACATACTGCTTCATTAAATCCCCCAAGATGCTTTTATTTGCACGGAGTAGTAACAAAAGAATAAAAGAACTGATGTGTATCGTTTTGCCAGTTTTCAATAGAGTGAGCAGGCATGATGAAGTTGGGAGGCAATAAAACATGGAGCCTTTCAGCCTTGTGTTCACTGTGCCAGCAAATAAAATCTTATAATAGGATTTTTCAAAGACATTGCTTGTCCTTTGGGAAAGCTCGGTCAAGGACCTGGTGTGCGTAACTACTTACATTTACCATAAGTAAATCTGTTTCATTTGCTAAGCCTGGTGATGGCAATTTATATTGTGAAGGTGAAAATCAAAGCATGGTTTTTAACAGGCAGTTAAAGGTAATAAGATACACTGAGTGGAAAGACACGGACATCTGTGTCTAACTACTTTTCTTAGTTCATGAACTTTGTGCTAAGTCAAAAGCACTCAACTGTCTAAGGAAAAGGCAACTTCAAGTTGCTTTGTGAACTCTGTGTAGTGATGGAAAGATCCCAGGGAGATACGTTACCAATGACTTCATTATACCTCCAACTCCTCTGAAAGAAATAATTGTGGGTCTGTTCCTTACCTTGTTGGGGACTATCCTTCTTGCACATAATTACTGGGCAGACACCAGGTTAATCCTTTCCTGCAACACTGCTAACCATACCTCCTACCTCTATTGTCAACTGCTGAGAGTTGCAGTATTGCCAACTTTTTTTTTATCAGTCTGAATCTTTTAAAAGTAAAATTATTATTAATTTTCTGAAATTATATTCTGGGAAACATTTGATACCTATCACATCCTAGAGATGTCAAAACTTAAAGAGCTGATAATGCCTAGGACAGACAGACAGAACTAAATATCTGTTTTACACCTCCTACCTGCCACACCAGAGCCCAGTGGTTCTCAACCTTCCTTATGCCGCAACCCTTTAATACAGTTCCTCATGCTGTGGTGACTCACAACCATAAAATTATTTCATTGCTACTTCATAACTGTAATTTGCTACTGTTATGAATTATAATGCACATACCTATGTTTTCTGATGGTCTTTAGGCGACCCCTGTGAAACCAAAGGGGTCGTAACCCACACAAGTCTCAAATGATTCTCAAATCATTGCTATATCCTGTCTTCAGACTACTAATTGATTTCCTGGGTTTTCATGCTACCCTGTAACTTTTAAATTTTTTCATAGGTATACAATAAGATTCTATTCCAACTGTGCTTCCTATCCATAATGGAAGTGTTTTTGTGAAGCTCCAGTAACCTCTGAGAGGCAACATAAAAACCACATCATCATATGAAAGCATACATGTGGCTATGAGGAAACTTATGACTTAAATTAAAATGAGGCATTTAGTCAATGAAGATATTTTCATTCCACAATCTTCAGTCCACAGTAGCCCACGTAAAGCAATGTAGCTCAGTTCCATGACAGCTTAAACATGCACCATATTCCTCCTGCACTGAGAAAGGAATTTAGGAACCCCTCAAACATGGATCAGGCTCCTTTCCCTTTCTCTCTTTGAACATACTGGGTATAGATAATACCATCACAGTAATTACCATTCTATATAATTGTTTTCCCCAGTTCATTATGAGTTTCTTGAGGTTAAGGACAATGTATCTGTTTAAATCAGAAGTCAGCCCTGTTAGAGAGACACTGAAACATTCTCCCCAAAATACAAGTCTAAAACAACATGTGCAGAATCTTCCCTTAGGCAGCTGAATCTGTATTGATTTCTCCTGTTTCACAGTACATTTGGGGGCCAGGACTTCTTGGTTTTGTTCATTGCTATGTGTTGAGAAAAGCCTGGCATGTTGTAGGCTCTGGGGAATTAATGAATGAATGAATGAACAAGGCTAGGTCTCTTAACTCCTAGGACGGAATGTTGTGACACAAACATCCCCCTGCCTCTCCTGCAGTGGGTAATTTCCACTGTACCAAAGGCTGGCTCCTTTTCCTGCAGAAGTATTTCTCAAAGATGTTCATTAATGGTTATAAGTCTAGATTTTTTTTTTTTTTTTTTGGTTTTTGGAGACAGGGTTTCTCTGTATAGCTTTGCACCTTTCCTGGAACTCACTTGGTAGTCCAGGCTGGCCTCGAACTCACAGAGATCCGCCTGGCTCTGCCTCCCGAGTGCTGGGATTAAAGGCATGCGCCACCACCGCCCAGCATAAGTCTAGAATTTTTAAAGTTTTATTTTTATTTTATGAGCATATGTGTTTTGCCTGCATTTATGTCTATGCACCATGTGTGTGCCTGGTACCCAGAGACTAGAAAAGGGTGCTGGATCCCCTGGACTAGAGTTACAAACAGGTATAAGTCACCAGGTAGGTGCTGGGAATCAAACCCAGTTCCTTTGCTTGTGAGCCTAGTCATTAACGGCTAAACCATTTCTCCTGCCCCAAACCCAGGTCCTTTGGAAGACCAGCCAGTGCTCTTAACTGCTGAGTCACCTCTCCAGTCCCCTAAAGTCTAGTTTTTAGGAACTACTTCTTTGAGTTTTTATAATCAGACTCTCCAAAAATTATTGAGTCACACACTCTCTGGGAAATTGGGATGAAAACAACGTAAGTTCAGTTACTATATTTCTTTGAAAAAAAAAGATTTATTATTTGTAGCATGAATCTTTAGAAGGCCTTATTAATAAAAACAAACCCGGAGCCAGGTATTTGGGTGAACACTGAAAGATCAGAGAAACAGAACCAGCCACCGCTAACGTCACCTAGCCAATTCCTCAGCTGATCTCATTTCCTCAAACTGGAAGCCTCTGTGTCCTCTTCCAAATAGATCTCAGCTGAACTGCTGCTCAAAGGGCTAAAAGCTGAACAAGACTCTAGTTCCTGGTCCTCACGCCTTACATACCTTTCTGTTTCCTGCCATCACTTCCTGAGATTAAAGGTGTGTGTCACCATGCCTGGCTGTTTCCAGTGTGGCTTTGAACTCAAAGAGATCCAGATGGATCTTCTGCCTCAGAATGCTAGGATTTAAAGTGTGTGTGCCACCATTTTCTGGCCCCTGTCTA
Source organism: Peromyscus melanophrys (assembly GCA_902168415.1). Classification (NCBI taxonomy): domain Eukaryota; kingdom Metazoa; phylum Chordata; class Mammalia; order Rodentia; family Cricetidae; genus Peromyscus; species Peromyscus melanophrys. The sequence goes on from CABHPR010134922.1 coordinate 8,768, forward strand.
TCTAGTGGCTGTTCTGTTCTCTGACCCCAGAGAAGTTTATTAAGGTGCACAATATATTGGGGGACATAATATCACCACAATTATTTATTATTATTTGTGCGTGTATGTCTGTGTGTGCGTGTGTGTGTGTGTGTGTGTGTGTGTGTGTGTGTGTGTGTGTGTGTACCATGTGGCCAGAAGAGAGCCTAAGATCCTCTGGTGCTGGAGTTACAGTTGGTTATAAGTGACCCAAACATGGGTTCTGAGGACCAAACTTGGGTTCTCTGTAAGAGCAACGAGCACTCAACTGCTGAGCCATCTGTCCAGCTGTGTTGCACCATATTTCTAAAAACCATGGTTACAAAGGCTGTGGTTAGGTAGATACTCCTCCTGAAAGACCTTCACACCAAAGGCTGGCAACATTGGTTAAAGCTATATTAAAACAGCTATTAAACTGGTTAGTCACTTTCAGAAAGTAATCTGGCAATATACTTCAAGAACCCAAGGAAATAATCTACAACAGCATAATGGCTGCACATAATGTGTTCAATGCAGTGTTATTATGAGAAATAATTAGAAATTAGCTAGACAATAGAAAACTGTTAAATATGAAAATGGTATATTAAGCAATCATAAAAATAATTAAGAAAACTGCTTAGTAACATAAAGATGGTTATGACAAAGGCTGTATAAAAAGCATGGGATGAAGTTCTATCTATACTCTGGTTTGATAGCTAAATAAAACAGTATATGTAAATATGACAGCCCTGGAAGGGGATGGAAATAAGTCTGACTTATTACGTATTTTCCATTTTGATTTTCATTATTGCTATTTAATTATGGAAGAAATAAAAGAGAATATTGGCTCCCGTTTCTCCAGATTAGTCTTTTTCTACTTTCTCACTATAAAAGTCAACTACAAAGAGACACAGCATCAAAACCACCGGAAAGAAATGTTTAAGTCAATCCACCTGACACTGAGGACAGATCAGAACGCTTCAAAGTTCATTAGAAAGCTGCATGCTAAAAATAGCCCGGGCAGAAGCAAGACTTTCACTGGGGAACGAAGGCCAGGAGTGTCAAGAGGGAGGGAAAGCCGGTACAGGGAGGCGAAGGCGCCCACACAGCTTGAACCCCCGCTCCTCTTCCCCGTGAGTGTGGTGAGCTAGCCTGGCCTCCCTACTCCTCAGATAAAGGTAGACACCCTTCAGTGGTACTTTAAAGTTTCTAGCAGAACTAAGCTCCACATCACCCTTGACGCCCTTTCTCAATGCGGTGTGGGGAAACTTCCCTAGGAGGCATTCAAGCAAGGGCACGCCCACAAACACTCATTCTAAACACCTGTGAGTTGTTCCCAGCGTGTCATGTAAAACACATGCTTGCAAAGCACGACGTGAATGAGTGCACAAGTGTCCAGACAACTGTGGTCAAGAAGCAGAAGAACAGCAACTCTCAAACGATGCATAATGTGGGAACTGAACCGCTTTCTTCGACGTCGTAACCCCCACCCCATCTTTACTGAGCGGTTAAAAAGCAATAAAGAAAACACATTGGAAGGTGTATACATGATGTTTCGATAGCTGTATATGTTGGAAGGTCTTAAATTCTTAATGAAAGTCGAAGAAAACTCCAATTCTGAAACCCATAATGAATATAATGATTTTAAGAATCCGTTCCTTTGGCCAGTAATTAGTCATTACCACAGGAAAGGAACTATATTGGAGCACAGGAGAATCCATCACTTGATTCCACCTCGGGGCCATTCTCCTCTTGCTAACTAACCATTCCTGGATCCTACCTCTCCCCTCTTCCATCTGAGTTCACATGAGAAGGTTGCTGGCAGGCAAAACTGCACTAACATTTTTGTGGTATTAAGAACTGAATGTACACAATTATTCAGGATGAGAAAAGTCACAAATCAAACATAGTCAGACACAGTACCAAAATAATCTACTTTAATACATGTATTAACATGCCCGTATATTGCCATGCAAACTGATACATTACAGCTAGTATCAATGTACATACTCCATATGCCAAGGTACTTTGTTTATATTAACTTAATCTGCACGACCAACCCACCAAGTTGATAATTCCCTATTTCACTGATGAGGACCTGAAGGAGGAAGGAGTGTTAAGTCATATGCCTATGTGACACAATAGAGCAAAGTGAGTATTTGGGCTCCAGAGCCACAGCCACTCTGTTAAGATGAGTATACAAACCATGGCTGGTCTACCCAATAAGGACACTGTGGAACAGCCAATGTGGAAATGAGCAGGGAAAACAGGAAAAAAACGCGTAAGAATTACAGAAAAAATTATCTTGATCACATTTTATACAGTTAACTTTTTTCTTATAAGAAAATTATAGATTCTAACCAAGAATAACGTATTAAAGTACTTTGTGTTTTGATTTCATAGGCAATTCCCAAATGTCCAAATAATTACTCTTGCTATTTGAAGAAGACTCTGCCGTGATGTTTAACAGGTAGAAACAAACTGTTGTTTCCTCCTGGCCATCTGGACCATCTACTCCGTAAAGTGTTTGTCTGTACTTCAGGAAGAGCAAAAACATAAAGTGCTTCTTTGCCATTAAGAAATCCCATACCAGGGTCTAGAGAGATGTCCCAGTAGTTAAGAACACTGCTCTTACAGAGGACCTGGATTTGATTCTCAGCATCTACATGGTGGTGCACAGCCATCTGCAACTCCAGTCCTAAGGGATCCAACACCTTCCTCTGGCTTCCACCCTCTTCTGCCCTCCATGGGCATCAGGCATGCACATGGTACACAGACTTACATGCAGACCAAACACCAATACACATAAGATAAATTAATTTAGTAAATTTAAAAAAGAATCCCATACAAATGTATGATGAGAGATTACCTACAGTACGGCCCAACCCAGCTATTGAATATTTATCCACCAGAAAAGAATGAAATTGTGATACAGGACACAACATGGGCAAATCTTGAAAACATTCTGTCAAGGCATCCAGACACCTATGTGAAATGTGCAAACAGGTAAATGTCTAGACAGAAAGCAGAACAGTGCTTGCCCAGGGCTGAGTGCGAGTTTAGGGAAATGGAGACTACAGCTAACTGGGGTTTTGTTAGTAGGGGAACAATTTGTGAAAGTGTTCTAAAACTGATTAAGGTGGTGACTCACACAATTGTGAGGAAGTAATAAAAATTACCGAGCAGTACATTTTAAATGAGAAAACTGTACGGCATGTGAATTATATTTCAATAAAGTGTTACATGTATAAAAGAATGTCCCAAACCCCATATGTGAAGTCCTGATTTCATGTGAACTTCAGGGAGCATTATTCATGCAGCCATCATGTCAGACAGATAAAAGCAAAAGTGGTTCATTGAAGAGCTAATGAAATCTGACAAATAGCCTTTTTCTTTAAAGATTTATTTTCATTTTCAAGTATGGGTCTTTGTGCAGGTACGTGCACATGCTGGAGCTCATGGAGGCCCAGGGACATCAGGGCCTAACTTCAGAACTGTAGAGGCTGTTGTGAGCCACCAGACAAGTTGGGTCCTCTGCAAAAGGAATGCATGTTCTTAACTACTGAGCCATCTTTACAGCCCCTAGGTTGTTCAGTTAGCTGGGTTTGGTTTGAGTTTAAAAAAAAAAAATCCTAAGTTACTAGAATGACTTCATAAAGTGCTGATTTTCCTAAAATAATCCGATCTCTTTGTAGACAATTCAAAGGGGAAAAATAATGAAGTTACAAAGAACTAACTTAAAAGGTAGATCCATCCAAAGGAGTTAGAAAAGTCATCTTAAAGTGACCAAAAGCCACTCATTGTGCCATAGTAAAACTAGCCTGCAGTATACACAGCTATAGAAAGCTTGGACTGGTCAGAGAAAAAGGCCTGGGCAGGATGGGATAGTCACAATTTACAAGAACCTAGGAGGTGCTGGACTTGTGCTTGGTCAGAAAAGTAAACCTTGATGCTGCCCTTCCAAATTGTCTTGGGCAGGGGTGCCAGGGCAGAGAACTCATGCAGTCATGTGCTTATTGCTGACTAGATAATGAGACCATGGAGCTGCTCCTGCACAGTGAGTCACCCAGCCTACTCCCCTATTTCATGCAGTCAGGCAGCCTCTGCCTGCCCTCTGGCTTCCCTCAAGTTGAGAGCGCCTGAGGGCTAGAGCAATAGCAGTTACTGCATGCACAGTGACTCTGGAAGAAAAACAAGTTGTTAACCTCACTATCTCAAGAGGTGGGATCACAAAGGACTGCATTTGATTGGATTTTGCTTAAAGCATTATCTATTAAAAGTAAATATTTTGTATAGTATTTTGGCTGTCTTCATGCTAGCCAAACAGACAAGATTTTTCTAGTCTAGTCAGTCAGTTAAATCTTTAATAAATTAGCATTCAGAATGGACACATGGCCAAACAGATGCATACTTAAGTGTATTAGTAAAATCATGAGTCTCCAAAGCCCAGGGCTTGGTGAATTGCAAAGTCAGTGATACTTGGTAAAGCCTGTTGATAGCCTTTGTTGCCTTCCATGGTAAAACCTGGGACCTCATCAAGTACTCATGGTTCAAACTCTATGTGTGGCCTAGGAAGCTGGTGTCCTAGGACAGCCATGAATGAAGCACAGCACAAAATTGTAAACTTACTTAAAACATTATGAGATCTTTACGTATGTGGTTATCTTTTTGTAACTTGAGTGTGCAGCTCTCAAACGTGAACCTTACAGCCGACAATGTGTTCAATGTCAAAAGGCTGGACACACCTGCCTGAAAGCTGACGCTTTTACAGAACTCCAACATGGAACTGCTGGAGAACACAGCATCTGCACACAGGCAGCTTCTCCATCCACAGGCTGCCTTGTGCAGATGCCCTGTCATCAACATCCAACACACACCCTTGCCCTTAAAGACAGGAAGCCCCAAGAATGCAAGAGTGCGCAGTTCAGCCTGACCTTAAAATGTGAACCCTAAATCTAACTACACTACTGCCCTTTTCCCAGAGGTGCTCAAAGTCAGGGTGCCCTCGAGCACTTTAACTTACATGCAATACTTCGGCACTAGACAAACAGCTGGCCTCCAGCTACCCAAAAACATGACTAAGTGGTCAAGTGACTGTGAGGGTGACAAATTATTGCAAAACTTCCAAATCCCCTTTCTTGTTAAAAGTCCAACTATCAAAACTCAAGAGCCAACAGATTATTTGAGTCTGAAAAGGTCAAGAAAACTCTAAGATCAAATATCAAACTATGAAAAGACAACTCAATCCCTCCCAGGCATAAGTGAGAGTCAATGGTTTCAGGACCAGTGACAGAGAGCACATGTTCACATCACAAGCTCCATTAATACAAACCAGCTATAGATCTATCAAGTGATTAAAAGCACATACCCAGAAAAAAAAGTCTAGAAACTCTCAAGGAAGTGAGTGGGAACCCTGAATCATCAAATTAATAGCCCTGCAAATGATGGACACTAAGCTTCCTATTAAGGGAGGTTGGGAGAGGTGGATGTTAACAGATCAAACTAGGTAAACAAGTGCTTTAAAAATACAAGCATCTGTAAGTCTCCATACCCAATGAGTCACTAAAATGCCCCACTCCTAAGAAGCCATTTTGGACACTAACCGAAGCTAGTCAGTCTCAGGCACTGACAGACCTGGACTGGCTCATACCCGATTCTGGAAACCCCAGTGGCTTCCCAGCCATGCCTCTCTGTGTCCATCACAAGTTCTTTTCGGTTTTAAGACTAATATTCATTAATCCCTTAAAAGCAACTACTTCTCTTCTCTTTCCTCACTACATCTCTACATCACTACCCAAAGTAACACCCAGCTTCTAACAACATCAAGCCCAACTTGCAAACAAATTCTAAAGAAACCCAACTTCCCACAAAAATCAACATAAGAATACATTAATCTACTAGAATGAAGGTAAATTCAGGGGGGTGGGGGGACTTTAAGATTCTAAGATAGCATATACAGGATGGAGTTACCAAATAACCAGACTGAAATAAATTGTGGCAGCAAAAATTTTTATCAGAAGTCAGAAAACACTTGTATCATTTTTTAGAGCCAGGGTTTCATGTAGCGTAGGCTGGCCTAAAACTCAGTATGTACTTGAGCAGGATTTGAACTCCTGATCTTCTTGCCTCCACAATCTAAGTGCTGGAATAACAAGCGTGGGCTACATTTGACTTAAACTTGGTTTTGTTTTGTTTTGTTTTGTTTTTTCCCCTTTGGACTACTGACTGACAAACCCCAATAGATCACATCCTGTGACTCAGTTTACCATCCAATTTGTGAGCTTTCCTTATGTAGAAATATAGCTCTGAACAGTCAAATCAGTTTGACTTTAGGTCTACCCTCACTGCTTAAGCTCCTTGGGTGTTTGATATTGTTACCTGTTTGCTTATTTCATAGGATTTATTTTGATACGCAGTATGAGTTGTCCAAAAGTCTTTTACTAAACCTAATAACTAATAAATGATTTACTGACCCAGAATGGCTCCTTAAATAAATAATGAATTCTTATTTAACTACACATATAGCCGACTATTTTCCATGGAACCTATTAATAACTGTGGTTGATTTGGTTATCTAATTCATTTCTTGCTGTCATTCCCCTTGTTTTTCGCTTTATGGTTTACCACACTAATTAATCTTCTAGACCAATGTTAATGGTGATAATAAACTCAGTATAAATGTCTAAACTAAGTCCTTATTGTCAAATACATTAACTTGCCTACCAGGTGGGTCTTGTTAAAGATGTAGCAATGTTTTTTCATTCAAATATCTTTAAAATTTTTGGACATTTTATTTAATTTTATGAGTGTTTGTGAGAATATATGTTTGTGCACCAAGTGTATGCAGTGCCTACAGAGACCAGTAGAGAGCACTGGATTCCCTAGGACTGGGGTCCCAGACAGTTATGAGCTGTCATGTGGGTGCTGGGAACTGAGTGAAGGTCCTCTGAAGGAAAGCCAGTGCTAACTGCTGAACCATTCCCCCATCCCCAACACAATGCTGTTTTTTGTGTATGTGATTTTTTTTAACAGCTTTTTAAATAGATGTTGATTTATTTGGTGTTTTTCTTTTTTCAAGTCTGTTTCGCTTGTTTCTGGAGATGTCAAGTCATTAAATGACCCAGAACAACCTTGAACTTGATAAATAGTCCAGGCTGGCTTGGGACTTGAAGTTCTGCCTCAGCCTCCCAAGTACTAGAATTTTGGATGTACACAGTATATCTGTCTTCACATTTTTGTTTGTTTGTTTGCTGGTTTTGGGACACAGGGTTTCTCTGTGTAGCCCTGGCCATCCTGGAACTTACTCCATAGACCAGGCTGACCTCAAACTCAGAGATTCATCTGCCTCTGCCTCCTGAGTGTGGGGATTAAAGGCGTGCACCACCACCCAGCCGTCTTCACATTTTTTTAAGCATGCTATTAAACTAATATTATGGTATTTCTTGCTGAATATCCACATATCTTCATGTGCAGTGTTAGGGATAAACCTAGGGCTTCACATTTGCTAGGCCAGAATTTTACAGCTGAAGCTTATCTGCATGTTCTGCGTGTCTATCTTAACAATAACAAAAAGAGCAAAGTGGATCCTAGGTGAAGGGCAGTTCTAAGAAACGGTGGGGGCAGCCATGCAGCATGCTCTGCCAACCGTGGGGGCAGCCATGCTGCATGCCCTGCCAGTGTTCCAGCCTCATGCACGGCTAGTGTCAGCATGTTGTAAGGTCACACTGACTCCCATGAGACTTTTCCCAGCATGCTAATGTTTTCAAACAGAGGTAGGTTTTTTTCAAGTTTATTAAGGAGAAAGCCTTGGCAACAGAAGACAACTTGGCGGGGGGGGGGGGGTGGGGAGGGGGGGGGGGGGGGGGGGGGGGGGGTGGAGGAGCTGAAAATCTACAGAAGTGACTTACTGTATCCTAAGTGGTGACCAACTTGGTGGCTTCAGACCATGGACTTCTTTTCATTATGGGTTGCAGATAGAGATGAAGATGCCCAGACTTCCCTCCCCAAAGAAACTAACAGGCTGTGCACTAGATCAGCTCTTTAGCTCTCATGAAAATAGTCTGTACTGGAAGCAAGACTTCCTTCTCAAAGAACACAGGACCCCCGTATGTGAGATGACACAGAACTTCTTGAGTGTGATCCTAGAGTACACACCAATGGGTGTAATTAATGGCGTGGTTTGTCTGTTTTTAGCATTTACTGGATTATCTGTTTAAGCTTTCTTGGTTTTTAGTGTTCTATCCTAACCTTATTTTCCCATCAACCCTATTATTTCCAGTGCCTGATTCTGCTCATATGGAGTTATTCCAGGTTTGTCTACGTAGTTTGGCAGCAGAAACATTTGTAGCTCTCATAGAACCAATTTAGACTAATGCCACCTACTGCTTACTACAGAGTAGTCTGTTTGATATCAGGTAGGTAGGTAGGTAGACAGACAGATAGAACCGACAGACAGGCAGACAGACAGACAAGACAGACAGACACATACATACATACATACATACATACATACATACATACATACATAGAAATGGATGGATGGATGATGGATGGATGGATGGATGGATGGATGGATGGATGGATGGATGGATGGATGGAAGATAATATATTTATTTGTGTATATATATTAATTTTTTACATATTATATAAATTTTCTAATCCAGTTAGATTACAGACACAAGAACCTGCCATCAACAAACTTAATACACTTGATTCAAACATTGAGAAGTTTACATCATCAGAGTAGCTGGAGTGAAGGGATGGGCTGTGTAAATGACTCAAGTGTATTCAAAAATTGAAGACATCTCCACCCAGTCTCCACAGTCTTCTCTATAATACCAAATCCCTAATGTCCTCCTGCACAGTACACTCACAAGGACCTCCCCCACTAGGTAAATCGCAATCCCACCTCCTCACAGAGTCAGAGTAGACACCTCAATGCAGCTTCTCACAGCACCATATATCCATCAGGAAGTGTTGGTGGTGCCATCTCCTATATATGATGAGAACTGATCATTTCCACCAGCTGGCTACTACTGGTGCAGTCATCACCCTCTTGCTTAGATATCTGAACAATTGTTCCAGATACTTCTGCACTTGACCCCACAACACTAGTTTCCAGAGTGAAAGCATGTTGTTCCTGTGAATACTTCCCAGCCTTACTCAGAGGAAAGGGCAATGCTGCTGTGGTCTGAAGATTTATTTTCATATGTATGTGTGCCAGGTGTATGCAGGTACCTGTGGAAGCTAGAAGACAGCCCCAGATCCCCTGGAGCTAGAGTTAGGTGGTTGTGAGACACCCAGTGTGGGTGCTGGGAACCAAACTTAAGTCTTCTGAAAGAGCAGTCACAGCTCTCTACCACTGCGACATCTCTCCAGCCATGAAAGGATGTTTTTATACTGATGTATAGCATCCTAGATCCCTGGTACCCACAACCTCTGATCTACTCCCTTCCCTCCAGCTGTCCCACCACTCTGGCTTTCTTGCTGCCTTTTCTCCCTCTCAAATGTGGTTCTCTCTCCTCAATTTTGGCTCACTGTCCTCCTTCCTTTCCCGGCTATTAACCTAGTTTGTCTCTTCATCTCAGGGAGGCTTTTCCTTAACACCCTACTGTAAAATCTCTCTCTCTCTCTCTCTCTCTCTCTCTCTCTCTCTCTCTCTCTCACACACACACACACACACACACACACACACACGTACACGTACACGTACACGCACACGGACACAGTTACCTCTTATCCTCTTTCCTACCTCACTTTTCTCAACAGCAGTGTAGATCTCTATCAGCTAAACTAAACGTACCTAGTGACAGATCTAGTCTAGTCTGGAAAACCAGCTTGGTATTCTGTGCTGTATCCCAGCATGTAAAATAGTTCTTAGCTCATAAAAATGCTGTTTCTCCTGACTGAATGGATGAATCAGGCTCACTGTATGAGATGATGACAGAGCTGACAGCTCAAGACTGTGACTCTTGAGGCTATCACCTCAACCATCACAAATGCAGCAAGAATCTGGAAGACGATGGAGCAGAGACACTGCCATTATTATTGTACTGCAGACATACAACTAAGTTGTGAAAACCTGTTCAAGAGATTTATGGAGCTGCTTCTGCAGATCAAGGACACTTGGAATTAAAGGGCTTTGAGTGGCTCGACTTGTCAGACCCCCTGGTGACTCACAAGATTGTGCTTCCATGATAGGACAAGACATCCCAACACACCACACTGAAGCTGCTGGGGGTGGGGAAAATAGGCGCTCTCTGGACAGGATCAAGGGAAGAGCAGAGCTGGGCTTAACAGCGGAGGTGTGAACAAGGAACTGGAGATTGTGCTTCCTAGTTAACCTGCCCCCAGGCTTAATGGATTCCCAGAATTTAAAAACCAGAGCTTTCCCAGAAGTCAGTTTCTAAAGGTCACTAATTTTTATAAGAATTGTCACACTTTTCCTGTCTGTGTTTGCCTCTGAGGCACAACCCCCAGGGATAGGCCTGAATTATCAAGCACTTATCACACTGGCATTGCTCACATTTTCCTGAACAAAATGCAAGAGCTGAAAGCAAAATCTGCCCAACACAAAGTCAATATCCATGACACTCTGAAGATGAATTACAAGCCCAGTGCTATCCTAAAATGTCTGACGTGCACTCAACTTTGCAAAGTGTTTATAATCCCAGACACCGTATAACACTCCTGTTCACAACAGAGCTAAAACCAGAGGGCAACACCACCTCTGAGGTAATGCCAGAGTTATGGCAAAACAAGGCATGCCTAATAGCCCACCTTATAGTTGCAGACGATGGTATTCCTTCAAATGTCACTTTAGTAAGCAATGTACTAGGATGAGAGCTAGATCTCTAACTTTGTGTAGGGGTAGGGAAAGCTTAACTTTGTACTTCTGGAGAAAACAAGTTTATGAAATTATTTTCTAAATTGCTTTCTTATTAGTTTTGAAATCATAACACCGTAAGTCTGTTTTGGCTATTATTAAGGAATCAAACATCTGCCTGGTGGCACACCCTTGTAAGGCTAGCTTGTAGGAAGCCAGGGCCAATCGGATCCTGAATAAGGTCAGCCTGGGTTGCACTGCAAATTCCAGGCCAGTCAAGCGAATGGTGGCATACCAATATCAATTTCTTAGTTTTAGCAAACACACTACTGCCGTGGAAAATGCAATGATATAAGATGCTGGAGGGAAGACACACACAGGAACACTACTACGCTAACTTTTTCTTGGTATATATTCAATTATTTGGAAATAAAAGTTAAAAGAGTCTGTGGTGATATATTGTGTACCTTAATAAAATTTTCCTTTATTTGTGCTCAAGTGGGTCAGAACTAGATTAAACACGGAGGCCAGGCAGTGGTGGCACCCACCTTTAATCCCAGTACTTGGGGAGCACACACGCCTCTAATGGCTGGGTGGAGAAAGGTAGATAAGATGTTAGGAGACAGGAACTAGAAGACTTTTCAGTCTGAGGAAGCTCATTCGGCTACAGGCCTTTCGGCTGAGGCTCTACAAACTGAGGAGTCCTAGAGGTAAGACACAGCAGTAGCTTGTTCCTTTGTCTCTCTGATCTTTCAGCATTTACCTCAATATCAGGATCCGGGTTAACTATTATAAGATCTTCATAATTTCAAACAACAAGAATCCCAATCCTAAAGCCAAAATAAAATTCTGAAAGTGAGGCATTGAAGAAAAGCCAATGTCACAAAAATCCATTTATATTGACCCACTGGAGCACAAATAAAGGAAAATTGCCTTAAAATTACAACAGCAATTACATATGCATGGACCTTGAGTTAGAATGAACCATTATCTAAACTAAATATTGGGTGTGGAGGACATTCTAAATTTGGAAGAGACTGGTGTTTTTTTTGAGATTTTTTTTTTTATTAAAACGTTTCTAATTAATTTATTACTATTGGAGGAGGCCACCCAAGCCTTGGTGTGGAGGTCAGAAGACAGCATTCATAAGTCAATGGGATCCTGGGATCCAACTTGGAACTTTGTACAGCAAGTGACTTCACCTCTAGAGCCGGTCACCAGCTCTGCTTGCATTGGTGTTTTGAGACTATGAACTCACTTGTAGCCAAAGGTGACCTCAAATTCTGGGTAGTCATCCTGCCTCAGCCTCCCAAGTGCCAGAAACCACCATACTAGGCTCTGAAAGGAGTTAAAGTGTATAGCAATTGTCTCTATTTGCTCCAACTGTGAGTAACTATTTTGTTTTTCAAACTTAATAAAGAGTACATAAAGATTTTATAATCTGATGCCACACATTCATTTGGGTATTAATGTGTCTAGAGTTGAAACAACGGCAGGCTACTTCTGTTCCTGCAAGCTTGTACACTCTTATTCAGTCTCCATTCCCACCTCCTGCACCTGTATGGACTCTGAAGAGTTCTCCCTCTCAACTGCATCACCAGCCAGAACCCTGACCCTTTCCATTCATCTCTACTCGATTTTCCCCTCTGTTATTTAATTTTCCGGAGACTGGCCTAGAATACATCACTTCTGTTGAAATTAAACCTAAACAAGAAAACTCTAATGGCTCCCCCACTGTTTAAAGAAGAGAAAACAGTATCTTTCGGGAAAAGGGATGAACTGAAGCCACTAGTTCTCATACGCTTTCCAAGGCAGAGCCCACTCTGTACAACACATAAGTTCCAAAAACACTAAATTTTCCACAAATTCAACAACTTCCTCAGGTTTCTTCCTCATTAATAAAATGATTTTGACTCATACTTCCTGGGTGTTTAAAGTCCTACAAAATGCTAAAGGGCTCGCATGCAGTTGGTTTTGTTCTGTTTTGTTTTGAAGCCTTCTAACCAACCCTTAGGGTTACATGCTACTCAATGAGGAAACGTCAGAAACATTACTAATTCCCAGGGTTTCTTGACTAGTCAGTAATCATGAGAACTTGAACTCCAAAGTCCAAACTCTGAGTATAATCTTTCTTCCAACATCAATCCTTTTGTCAAGTCTCAGAAAGACGGTGAGTCAAGTACCATCCCAATCCCTCCCTCTGGACATGCTCATCTCTTCCATGGACCCACATGACTCTAATTATCTTCTGTTGATCCTATTATCCTCCCTCATATATAAATGACAAATATTCACATCTGTGTTGCTACTACGTTCACGAACTTTCAGAACGAGAACTAAGTTATTAGCATATACAACCTGGACCTATGATGGTGGACTGATGGGCAAGCAACTTCATATTCATGCCGGGCGGTGGTGGCACACGCCTTTAATCCCATCACTCGAGAGGCAGAGGCAGGCGGATCTCTGTGAGTTCGAGGCCAGCCTGGGCTACAGAGTGAGTTCCAGGAAAGGGGCAAAGCTACAGAGAGAAACCTTGTCTGGAAAAAACAAAACAAAAAAGACTTCATATTCAGAGAAAAACAGACTGATTCTTTATTCTCCTGGTTGTTAGAAAAGAGTTTGAAGCAGACATACAGAGAATTTCTACACATACGAAGGTATGCTACAAAGAGCACAGCTTCAGCCAGGCAGTGGTGGCGCACACCTTTAATCCCAGCACTCAGGAGGCAGAGGTAGGCAGATCTCTGTGAGTTCGAGGCTAGCCTAGTCTACAGAGTGAGTTCCAGGAGAGTCAAGGCTACACAGAGGAACCCTGTCTCAAAGGGGGGTGGGGGGAAAGAGCATAGTTTCAACCTTGGCAACCTGTTAGTCAATCCTAGCTCTACCACAAGGAGCCTAGCACAGGGCCTCAGGACAACTTGTTCAGCCTGTGTGTGCCTTGATTTCCTTACTGTAACATTTGTGAGAAGGGCCATGACACACACAAAATACATAGCACTGCACACAGCAAAGACAACACTTGACAAGCACGGAAATGTTTCAGGACTCTGTCTACTATGGGAGTATACACAGCGCACTGAAGTACGCCCTATAGAACAAAGCTGTGTATCACTAAATTCTAGGCATAAGGACTTGTTTTATGATCAGTGTGGACTACAGATAAAGGTTCCCTGAGAGGAAAGGATATGAGCTGACTCATCAGAAGACTGTTTGGACAGAATGAAGAAATGTCTAAATAAGGACATTGTAATTAAAAGCAGTGAGGACAAGAGCAGATGCTTTTTCAAAAAGGCCACCATGCCCCCAGAACAGTTCTTGCTTAGTAAAAGAAGACCAGATGAGTAAAATGAGGGCAAAATCCAGAGGGAATTTTAAATACAATGCTGAAAAAAAAAAGATAAATTGCTATAGAAAATAGAAGGAGAAAAAGGGGGAAGCTTGTACAGCTCAAGAGAAGGGCCCAGCAAAATGGAAGTCGGTTTGTCTAAGGAAGGGTGAAGAATTTGCTGAAGCAGATCTTACTGAGACACAGCCTTGGCTATTCTTAACCCATCGCTGACATTCCTACTCCACTGTGGCTTTAAGCATGATGACAAATATCCAAATACAGAGAGAAAAGTAATGGGAACTAGCCATTGCCGTGTGCCTAGAGACATGGACAGAGAACTGGAGACCACAGAACTGAGGGCTTCATACAAATGCTGTTTGATCCCTAGGGAGCTTTCAAAGCCTTAAAAAGGGGGGAGGGGCTAGTATTAACATTTCTCAGAACAATAACCACCACCAAAATAACCAGGTGCTCCTGAAGCAAAAAACAAAAGCAGTAATCGTAGAGCAACTACCCAAAGTAATAAGCAGACAATGGGGACTTATACAACGATGTGACTACCAGGCTCTGCGACTGCAAGGAAAGAGCCTGGCATTTGTCAATAATGGATCTGAGCTCCTAGATCCCTGTTTAAATGAATGTATCACTCAGATGCAATTTTACACAAATCATCTACCATGAAATGGCATATGAGCCCAGCATTGTAGTTTACATATAGATTCTTTTTCCAAACCAACAGGCACCTGTTCAGAGTTGGGAATCCCAGAAAGGAAAAACACAGCTCACACACATTAGTAAGAGCATAACAAAGCCCATTCATGTCCAGAGTGCTCATTATCTACATTAAAAAATAAGCAGCGATCTCCACCCTCCACTAATTTATCAACAACATACCTCCTAGGAAGGTCTTTTAGTAACTCTTATCCTTTGCACAATCACCAACAGTAGTAGTTTATGCCAAACACACAATCCCCTTGGAGAATGGCAATGCCACTGTTGGTTCTGGGCACACAGCTCAGTGATGCAGCATATGCCTAGCATGCCTGAGAGAAGTCCTATGCTCAATTCCCGGAACCTCGAAGGAAAATATGAAACAGGAGCTTGACAATGTCACTGCTGAAAACATAAGAAAGTTAAAACATCTTGGAAAGTGGTACAACTTACTTTTGCAACCCACTTACAGGTGTAGACCATGAGGAACTCCAGAGGCTCTGCATTTGTTCTTCTCTCTGAGCAGATGGGGAAGGCCCCCTTTGACAATTTTTATTTTTTTCCAATTAGCCAGCAGGCCATTCATCAATCTTAAGTGGAATTCATGGCACTTGAAAAATAACGAAATGACAAAAATTTGCACTATAATTCCAGCTCATTTGTTTACTAAGTAACCTTGGCTCTGTAACTTCTAAAAATGAAATAATACATAAAATACTGAGAGAAAGGCTGGAATATACATTAGCGGCATAGTTCTTGCTTTGCAGGTGTAAGGCCCTGGGTATGAATTCCCCAAACCACATTTTTTTTTTAATCTAAGAAAATAACTTCCAACCTAGAAGCTTTCATCCATTCAAATATTAGGAATATATAAGAATAAAAACAACAGCTAGAGACCTAGTTCAGCAGTTAAGAGCACTCATTGCTCTTTCAGAGGACCTGGGTTCAGTTCTCAGCAACCACATCAGACAGCTCATAACCACCCGTAACTCCAGCTCTAGGATATCTGATACCCTTAGGACAAATGCATGAAATGTGGTGCACATAAACACATACACACAGACATACACACAGACAGACAGACAGACACACACACACACACACACACACGTAAGTAGTTTTAAAAAGAGATCTTTTGTCAAAAAAATTAAGACACATGCAAGTTATTAAAAATTTTGCTTAATAAGAATAATCTGAGTAAAAGACTAGATAAACAAATATTAATTAGGAAAAAATCCAATATTATCAACTCAGTAAACCAGTAGACCTTTAAGATAAATAAGGGACAAATTAGTACATATCCTACAATAATAACTCTAAATGTAAACAGTCCTAACTTTCCAATTAAAAAAAAAATACATGTGGGCTGAATGAATTAAGAACCAAGATCCAACTGATTGCTCTTTGCAAGAAACTCACCTTACTGGGAAACACCACACACACACAAATACACACACATACACAAACATACACATGAGGGGGGGTATGAATCAAAATGACATTCCATGCAAACATGTAGTAATTATCTGAGAACACATGTAGTAATTATCTTCCTATCCAGCAAACTTCAAGTCAAACTTAGCCAGAAGAGATAAAGGTCATATAGTAACAGAGGGAACAGTCCATAAAGACATGGTGGTACATGCCTATAACCCAACTACTCTCGAGGCTGGGTTGGATTATGAGTTGAAGGCCAGCCTAGGATCACAGTGAGTGATCCTAAATACATATATACCTAATGTTAACATGTATTGCACATAGAGAGACAGGTGCAGAAACAATAGTGGGTGACTTCAATATCACTTTAACGGGAAATGTTGCAAATGAACCTTAAATCCAGAGCTTGGGCAATGCAGAGTCAGTCAACTAGGTGAACATTTAGAAACCAATTAATCATAAGTGAAAAAAAAAAAAACCCAAAAACCAAAAAAACAAAAAAAAAACCAAGCAAACAGCAGAACAAGAACAGAACAGAACTTTCACCCCCAAGGACAACAAACCATAAAATACTCTATGATTCAGCTGAGAGCATTTACTTAGTCACAGTGTAAGGACTAAACATTAATCCAAAGTCACAACATTCTATAGAGAACAAGGGTGCCCACATGAACAGCGTATACAGGATAGACGCAAAGGATAGGGTTGGAAGAGCTCAATCTTCATCTTCCAGAGCAGCAGCAGATGCTGCAAACTGAAAAAAGAGGTAGTAGACGTACAAGCATGGTAGAGATAGAGAAAGAAGAAATAACTGACCCAAAGATTTAGAATGATGGCCTCAGGACAACAGAAGACAGGGTGGGGTATCCCATCACTTTCCTTGTTTAAATGGCAAGCACTTAGAGAGAAGACTCAGCAGTCAAGAGCACATACTGAGTTCTATCCCCCGCAGCCACACGCCAGCTTCAGGACACTTTTCTCTATCTAGCCTCCCTGGACACCTGCACTCACCTACACATACCCACTCACAGGAATACACATATAAAGATGTTTGGAATGGCTCTTTGACAGTAAGCTAAGAGGGTGGACCTTTGAGGGTTATAGATGGCCTTGCTTCTAGACTGAGATCTCTGATCTGGATCTGTCAAGATGTGAACAAGCTGCTGTCTGGTGTTCCTGGCAAAAGGGAGCTGCCTCAGGCTTTGTGCCTTCCGCACAATTATCTGTATCTCCCAAAACATCATCCAAAACAAACCCTTCCTCCCCAAGTCACTATTATAGTGCCTTCTCCTGCCCCTTGGCAACTACCCATACTTGAAGCTCCTCCCTGCTCACTGCGTAAAGCATGTTCCCAAACCTACCTGTGATCTTCAGTTGATTAGGGGATGCACTAGCTGACGGCACCAGGAATCACCTCTATGGAGCCCATTCAAAATTCGATTCTCCTTCCTCTCCCCACTTACTAGCCCCACCAATTCCCAAGTCTATCAATCTCAACAGCCTTCTCCCACTGCAGAGGAGTTCTGAATGCCATTCCAAACATCTGTCCTTAAAGTCCGCATTCAGGCATGAAAGCCTTACTTCAGCTCCACAAGGTCTCTTCTGTTTCCTCTGGGGCCTCTGTCTTGCATCATTCCCCCAGAAGCACAGATACACTGTCATCTCCTTTCCACTGCTCTTCTTCCCTCCTTCTCTAACCTCTCACTCTTTCTAAATGCAGGTGAGGTGAAAGGTCATGTTCAGGAAGCCAACTGTGGCACCCCTCTTCCTCACTCCCTAAGCTCCTAGGCCCACCTCGGCCTCTGCCTACGACTACTACCTATTTCATTCTTAGCCCTCAGCCCCCTAACATTGGGAATATTTTTGGATTCAGGGTCAGTATTCCGAAGTTCAAATCCAAGACTGCCTTTTTAATGGGAGCATGAATGATAGAACTTTTCAGTTGACATTAATCTGGAAGCTTCTGAGATTTTTTTATCATTTGTACAGTTTGATACAAGTCCATGAAGTTTCCATTTTCTTCTGGTGAAACCAAGGTACCAATGACCTAAGATAAGACCCAAATAAGTGAGTTAGTGTTGGGACTGAAATTCAAACCCATAGTCTGGCAGCTTCCACACTCCTTCCGGTACATAATGGTGCTCAATCCTCTGGTGCTAACAGCCTCTCAGAGGAGGGATGAAAAACCTTGGCAGCAGGTCAACCACCACTTAACCACTAAGGGAGGACTTAGTGGGCAGTGGCCAAGTCCAACACACTAAATGCAAATGGATTTTATATTTTAAAAAGGAAGGAAAGCTTTTTTAAATCAGAATACAAAAATTAGGCCTGAACTCCTAAATAACACAACAGGGCCCACGAGGTAGCTCAGTGGTTACAGGCACCTGCCACCAGGCCTGACTTCAAGTCCAGGAGCCCACATGGTAGGAAGGACTGACTTCTACAGATTGTCTCTGACCTCCACATTCGTATACCCACCCACAATAAATAAACAACATAAGCGAATAAGGTCACCACAGAAGCACTCCTGCACATCATATGACTATACTTTAGATTACTAGAGGAGGTCAACAACTTTTTTAAAGGGCTTTTAGTGTAGGCTGTCAAGCAGTACCCCAAGAGGGTTACTCCAATTTATTCAGCAAATCAATAAAGTCTATTTGAGTCAAAACCACAGAGGCAATTAATATTACTCTGCTAACTTATATCAAGGTCACTGGCATAAAGGGGTGCCCCTCCTTTAGCCTGGGTGGTAACAAAACTGCACGTGTTTACACATTCGCTGTTTACCTCACTTCCAAAACTCTATTTATGACGCAGCTGTATTGGGCACGCAGAGAGACCGCTTCCTATCAGGGATATTCTAAACAATGTGAGTCTTCATTTTCACTGCTCTTATAAGAAAAAAAAAAAGCCAAAATTAAGCAGGTGAATAAAAAAACTCAACAGGGCCACTCGTTGCTTTCTGACTCTAATCTCTCATTCTGCTCAATGCCAGAGCTGTAAAGCACACCAGGTAGTGCTAGGAAGAAACAGGTGGAAAAGAAAATGTTGGGGAAAGTTAAAGAGGAAAACTGAATACCAATCAGACAGAGATAAAGAGCACCAGCAGCCAGAAGAATTCCGAAGAGGCAGGAAAGGAAGAGTGAGGGGGCTGGAATGGAAAAGGCTCTCTGAGCCCTCAGGCTCTCCTGGGGCCACTCTTGGAGGAATGTTAATTAACTACTTAACCATACTCCAACCTCAGAAGTTCTTTATCTGAAGCTGTTCTTTTGTCAGCCAGAGAAAGGGGCAGTGGGCGTGGTAAATGAGAAAGACAGGGGCTTCACCCTGACTTTGGGGGGGGGAGGTGGCTCGGAGAGTCACTGTGTGTGTGACTCAGGGGAACTAGGGATTGTAAAAGGTTTCTATTGGAGATATATGAAAATGTTAGGATACACTAAGGAAGTGTGATTTCAAGGACAGAAGAAAATGGCAGGGCCAGTAGCTCCTGGACTCCAGAGGCTACCCTTACATAGCCATCCCAGCACCACTGGGCCCTCCCCCTTGGAGCTGTCTGTCCTACCCTACCTACGTGACTTAGAGAGAAATTCTGGTTAGGCTACCAAGTGTGTCCAACCTTCTGACACAGCGACATGTTGTTGCCATGTACAAAGTTCACATCGGAGAACTACACAATTGTCACAAAAAGTAAAATAAAATAAATTAAAAACTCTCCTAAAATATTCTGTAAGTTTATCATTTTGTGGTGGGCCACATTCACAGCTATTCTGGGGCATGAAGGCTGCAGACTGGACCAACCACTAGCTCTTTGCTTTCACCCCGCTAGACACTATACAGGGATGAGGATTATAGCCTTCTGTAATTCCCATCCAAGGAAAACTAGAAGAGATTGTTAGAAAAGGCCATCAGGGAAGACGCAGCCAGCTCCAGATCAGGAGTGGGCGAAGTGAGGAAAGGCTGCCTTCCTGAAGACTGCAGAGAGGGCAGGGTGTAGTAGCTCATACCAGGAGTCTCCGGACTCAAGATTCAGGTAGAGGCAGGAGTCTGAAGCCAGCCTGAACTACAAGTGGGAGGGAGGGAGGGAAGGGAGGGGAAGAGAAGGGAAGGAGGGG
>CABHPR010134923.1:0-27116 GCA_902168415.1 Peromyscus melanophrys
CTACACAGCGAGACGAGACCTTGCTTGCTTGTTTGTTTGGTTTTTAAAAGTAAAGCCTCAGAAACCTTCCTACTTGTAGGTTGTGCTGGCGTACCGAATCCCTGCACGTTGCATGTAGCTTTGCTTCAGTATACTGGCAGGAAGGGTCTGTCCAGTTACAGGAACAGGTAATATTTCAGAAGCTATAAGAATGGACCATTGTAACTGACGTGAGAGGGTGGAAAGTTGATTCAAGTAGAGTGTAAGAAATGTTTGAGAATCAGAGGCACCAAATACCTCGACATTTGGCTGTGTTGGATAACTGGAGGTTATTTTAATCTTTAAAAGGTATTGAACTCCAAAGCTTTGCAAAATGATAAATTTTCATAACTTTGTTTTATATCTATAAGGATATTAGAGAAGAGAAGAGGAAAGCATCCACCCTTCTCTTTTTCATTAACAATTATTCATGCTTTATGGCAAGTCTGTTTAAATGCTATTAATAGGACTGTAGATTATTAATGACACCAAAAAGGAGTTACAGACGTTTTAGAGGCTCCACACATTCAGAGAACTTGGCAGCACATTTTCCTGTCTGGATTCTAGACCCGTGTCTGCTGTAGGAAGTTATGTTTGCAGAGCCCGTTCTGTGCCATGGATAGTGTTTGCCCCCTGCTGCTTTAAGGCAAAGGACACTTATTGTCGTTCATCAGAAGCTGGAAGACTCTGCAGTGTGCCAAAGCTAACTTTTGGAATTTTAGTAGTTAGAAACAAAGCAGACTTGGAAAGCAGAAAGCTTATAGCATGGAAGTAAAAATTTCAGAAAGAAATCTGATTGAATAGATTATAGAAGATTTACAGTATAGCACCTAGAGTTTGAGGTTTTTTTCAGACAAGGTCAAACTCTTTAGCCCAGCCTGGCCTTGAGTTTGTAGCTATACTCTTGTCTCACCCTCCCAAATTCCAGAACTGTAGGCATGAGCCACCAGGACTGGCTCTAGAGTTTGAGTCGTAAGGAGCAGGGGCAGTAAGAAGCCCAGCTCTCTCTGAGTCTTGGTGATTGAGGAAGTACATCTTCATTATTCCGGCAGAAGCATGTTTTCTCTGGGGAATAACCATTGTCTCTGGATTGGGGATAGACAGCTGAGGGCAAGTATTACACTTAAAACAGGAGGTGTGGTGAGGCCAGAGGAGACCCTGAGCCCAGTTTGAATGTTGGAACTATGCCATACTATCCAGACAGACAGAAAGCTCCCTTTTGGGCCAAGTAACCAGCCCCTGGTAAGGAATGTACAGACGCTGGCCTTTGCGATTTTTTTCCAATGAGGTTTCTGTCTCCTCTCAAGAGACCTTCCTGTGCGCATCATGCTGTTTTTCACACAGCCCCAAGCAGTGTGCTAGTGGCTTCTGTCTTTGTTAGGGCTGCTATTGCTGTGGTGAAACACCATGACCAAAGCAACTTGGGGAGGGAAGGGTTTATTTGGTTTACACTTCCACGTTGAAGTCCATCAGTGAAGGAATTCGGGATAGGAACTCAAGCAGAACTGGAACCTGGAGGCAGGAGCTGATACAGAGGCCATGGAGGGATGCTGCTTACTAATCTTACTGACTTGCTCATCATTGCTTGTCCCTGATTTTTTCCCTCCCTCCTATGGCATTTTTTTATAAATTAAAATTTTCCGTTTAATTTATGTCCCATCCTCTCCCTTCAGAAAGAGACAGGCCTCTCATGGGTGTCAACCAAGCATGGTAGGTACATCAAGTTGAGGCAGGACCAAGCTCCTCCCTCTGCATCAAGGCTGGGTGAGGCAACCCAGCATGGGGAATAGGTTCCCAAAAGGCAGCCTCAGCACCAGGGACAGGTCTTGATCCCACTGCTAGGAGCCCCCATAAACAACACAACTGTTACCCACATGCAGAGGGCCTAGTTTGGCCCCATGCAGGCTCCCTAGCTGTCGGTACAGAGTCTGTGAGCTACCATGAGCTCAAGTCAGTTGTCTCTGTGGGTTCTCTGTCATGACCTTGACTGTCCTGCTCGTATAATCCCTCAGCCCTCTCTTCAACTGGACTTCCAGAGCTCAGCCCAATGCTTGGCTATGGATCTCTGAATCTGCTTCCATCAGTTACTGGATGAAGGTTCTATGATGACAACCATAGTCATTGGTCTGATTACAATAGATGGCCAGTTCAGGCACCCTCTCCACTATTGCTAGGAGTCTTAGCTTGGGTCTTCCTTGTGTATTCCTCGGAGCTTCCCTGGCACCAGGTTTCTCCCTAACCCAGAAATGCCCCCCTCTCCCATCAAGACATCTCTTTCATTACTCTCCTCTTCTGTCCAGCTGCCAGCCTTCTCAACAGGATGCCTCACGTTCACATCCCTCTATCCCCCCTTCTGCTCCCACCCCCAGTTTACCCAAGAGATCTCTTCTATTTCCCCTTCCCAGGGAAATTCATACATCCCTTTTTGGTCCCTCCTTGTTACCTAGCTTCTCTAGGGCTGTGGATTGTAGCCTGGTTATCCTTTACTTTACATCTAATATCCACTTATGAGTGAGTACATATCATGTTTGTCTTTCTGGATCTGGGTTAACTCAGTCAGATTTATTTTTTCTAGTTCTATCCATTTGCCTGCAAATTTCATGTCATTCTTTTTTAACAGCTGAGTAATACTTCATTGTGTAAATGTACCACATTTTTTAAAACTATTCTTTGGTTGAGGGGCATCAGAAAAGTTGTATAGCTCCCTCAACAAACTGTTCGTGATGCTACTTCTGAAAACAAGATGGTAAAGAAAATAACAAAAACAAAATTTGAAGCTAAGAATTAGATTTTTTGAGTGGCCCTGTGTGAATTCCAGAAGGTATCATGGAGCAGCTGAGTTGTGGGAGGAGACAAAGCCATATAGAGATTAGAGAGTTGGAGATGGAGGGTGACTTGGGAGTCTGAGCTTTATAAGGTAACTGGCATAAACTGAAATAAAGGGCTTGATTAGATTAGCCTTCATGATTCTAGAGGAAATGGAGATGATGAGGCTGGAAGTGGTGGCGGTACTCTCTTGCCGAGGGACATGCTGGATGGAGAGTACAAATGACTTTTGCTCAGGAGGTCTTGTAAGTTTGGGGTGGTGAAAGGAAGTTGTGGGTGTGCAGTTTCCGTTGAACACATGGCTCGTCTTCATTTCTGATGATGAAGTAAAGAGGTGTGCCTCACTACCAGAATATTATAAAAATAGTAATCTTCAATGAATAGAATTAATTTGAACTACTCTCAATTCTTTCTTTTTCTTTCCTTTTAAGGCCTTAGTATCTTCCCTGCTGGCCTTGAATTCATGATCTTCCTGCCTCTGCCTTACATGTACTAAGATTACTGGCATACACCACCACATCTGGCTCATTTTTAATACCCAGTTCTCTTATTTCTAGAATATTTATAGGAAATATAGGTAAATTTTGACATAGGACTGGTAATTTTCTTCTTTGAAAGTTAGCCCTACTCCTGACTGTAAGAACAAATGGGTCTCTGACTCTTGTGCCTGCTCTTGGGATTATTTTCCTCCTGTTGGGTTGCTATATCCAACTTCAACGTGATAGTTTTTGCTTTATCTTTTTATATTTTATTTTTTCATGTTTTGTTGTTATCTCTTAGAAGCCTGTTCTTTTCTAATGAGAGACAGAAAGGGAGTAGATCTGGAGGGCAGGGGAAGTGGGAGGGACTGAGATGAACAGAGGGAGGAGAAACTATAATGAGGATATAAAATATGAAAAAAGAATCCACTTTCAATAAAAGAAAGAAGGGGGAAAGGGAATAGTAGGATAGGAAGGGTTAAATTTGTGTGGGGAGGAGAGCAAGGTAGAGAAGGGAATATAGAGAGTGATAAATAACACTAAAGATATTTCAAAAAGTCATATGAAATGTACTACTGTAGAAGCTTATATATATAGATATAGTCCAAATATATATTCTGCACTATATCCGTATAGTAGGATAATAGTAGTATATAGAGATTTGGCTGTGTCAGAAGGGAGTTTGTCTCCCTTGGTTGAACGCCGTACATTTCACCTGGGGCTCCCTTCCTTGGCTTTACTATTGTGTGTTCCCTGGTGTCCTCGAGTATCAACATGGCAATGAGTTACAACAGTCAGAGCACATGACACTACGCTGTATGCTAACAGACACCTACCAGAATATCTGTAAGCTGGTAGTTTGATTATCCTTCACGCTTGGTGACATTGATAGTATATAATAAAACTAGGAAGTTCTGGTTTTGTAATATGGATGTGACCCAGC
Source organism: Peromyscus melanophrys (assembly GCA_902168415.1). Taxonomy (NCBI): domain Eukaryota; kingdom Metazoa; phylum Chordata; class Mammalia; order Rodentia; family Cricetidae; genus Peromyscus; species Peromyscus melanophrys. The sequence goes on from CABHPR010134923.1 coordinate 4,267, forward strand.
TTTTTTGTTTTTTACAATCTTGTGATCCTACTGCAAAGCTAGACTTAGACATCTTGACTTTATTAGAAGTAAGGAGTCTATAAATAAGAGCTAACATCCATCAATGACAGTGCCCCTCTCAACGTTCACTAAACATACTTATTCCGAGCCTGCACACTGAATATTCAGATACTTTTCATCAGATTTTGACTTAGTAGAATGTAACTGTCTTGGTTACTTTCCTATGGTTGTGATGAGACACCATGACCAAGACCACTTATAAAAGAAGCTATTTAACTGGAGACTTACTTATAGTTTCAGAAGATTAGTTAGTTCATGAACATCATGGTGGGGAACATGGCCTCAGACAGGCAGGCATGGTGCTGGAGCAGCCGCTGAGAGCTCACATCTGATCTGCAAGTTGTAGGCAGAAGGAGGGAGGGAGAGAGGGAGAGAGGAAGAGAGGAAGAGAGGAAGAGAGGGAGTGAGATAGAGAGAGAGAGAGAGAGAGAGAGAGAGAGAGAGAGAGAGAGACAGACAGACAGACAGACAGACAGACAGACAGACAGACTGACTGACTGACTGACTGACTGACTGACTGGACCAGTATGGGTTTCTGAAACTGCAAAGTCTACCCCCAGTGACACACTTTCTTCATTAAGACCACACCTCCCCCAACAAGGCCACACCTCCCAATCCTTCCCAATAGTTCTACCAACTTGGGGGCCAAACATTCAGATACATGAGCCTGCTCACTCTAACCCCCACAGTAACTAAAATAGTTTCACCTTTCAGCACAAGTCTGTTCAGTAGATCCCTTGTACGTGCATAAATGGGAGGAATTTTCGTGTTTACAGCTTAGAAAGTAATAAAATAAAACTCTCATCCAAAGACTATGTCATGGATAAGCTTTTAACTCACTTTTGTAGTTTCAATTTTATGTAGCATAAACAAAACAGGACTTTTAAACACTGGTTATTATGTGCTGAGGGAATAGATACTAATTTTGGCATAAAACTGAGCTGAAGAGTGAATGATTAACTCTTGCTGCTACAGATGTTCAGGAATTCATCTGGTTTCTGTATAGTGAGGATTTTCAACATGACAGTTCTCTCCCAAATAGTTTTGGATAATTAATTCTTGGTTAAGAGGAGTAAGAAAAATAAATACCTAAGAGAGAGAAGATGAATTGACAGGGACTGGCAGAAGAGTACAGAGAATAAAATAAAAGAGAAAGTCAAAAAGTACTTTCTTAAAAAGAGCTCTCAGCTCACTATATATTTCTCTTAAGTAAAATGAATTGGATTCTTAAAGTTGCCATAAGTTCTTCTAATAAGCTTTTCATAGCTAAACATCTAATGACATCTTTGATTTTTATTGTGACCCTATCTTTACTAGATGGCTTATAATCATGTTGGAAGTTTTGTAATTCTTTCATATTCATATTATCCCAAGTAAAATTTTCTCAGATATTGGAGTACTGCTCTAAAGAAAATGTGTTGATTGTCTGTAATATAGCAGTTACTAAATGTGAGAACAGGAATGCATGATCAGCCTCTGCCTTGCTGTTTGTTATTTTGCATGGTTCTGTGCATTGATTGTGCAGATAGGTTTCACGTGGTGCCAGCTGGGGCACTAGTGATTCTAGAATCCAAAATGACGTCAGCCATTTGGTTAGAAATCAGTGTCAGTGCTCTTTTGGGTCTTGGCTTCAAGATGCAAAAAAAAAAAAAAAAAAAAAGGCTAGAAGAAACAACAGTTGTGCCAAAAAGGGCTGAGGGCATGTGCAGCCAATCGCTGCATGTACTGAGCCCGGTGCATGCCCAAGGACAAGGCCATGGAGAAGTTCATCATTTGGAACATTGTAGAGGTTGCTGCTATCCAGGGACATATCTGAAGCAAGTGTCTTCGATGCTTATGTGTTTCCTGAACTCTGTGTCAAGCTGCATTACTGTATGAGCTGTGATGCTCATAGCAAGGTAGTCAGGAATCAATCTCTTGAAGCCTGGAAGGACTGAACACCCCCACCATGATTTAGACCTGCTGGTGCTGCACCACGACCTCCACCAAAGCCCATGTAAAGAGGTGGCTTTCTAAGGACAGAAGAAAAAACACACTGGAAAAATAAAATGGAAGTTATACTTAAAAAAGAAGGAAGGAGAGAAAGAAAGAAAGTAAAGGAAGGAAGGAAGGAAGAAAAATTAGTGCTGGTGCTGACTGGAAATTCAGGTAGTGCTGTTGGCTAGGGACCTGATTTGTCTCCTTGTGCTTGTTCCTGGTTGTTGCATGGGCTTTCTGACATCATAGTGGTATGACTCAAAAAATAGATTTCCATATATATATATGTATATGGAATATATATGTATATATAGTATATGTGTATATACTATATATGTATATATACTATATATAGTAGAAGCTTTGGGTCTCAAATGATACATAGGATCACTTCTGCCATATTACGTAAGAGCCAGCTCAGATATGGGAGGATGGGAGAGATGATCTATACCTCATTAGGAGAGGAGTAGCAATGAAAATAGCCATTTTTAATCAATAACTTCTGTTGGCCACAAAATATTTATATTTTCACTTATGTAAGAGGTACCAAGTTCTTTGTTCCATTATAACATCAGGAGAAAGTTCAAGGGTTCTCAGCATCTGAATCAGGTCTCGGTGTGAGGAAGGTTTCTAAGGGAATCTTTGGTTCAAACATTGGACCTAAAAGGTAAATTATTTATTTCATATCAACTGAAGATGAAGGTAGGGGCAGGGTGACTGCAAAAGACAAGCTCGTCCAAATGGTGCGAACAGGACCTACCAAGAAGCCACTAGTCCATAAAAATTGTGATACTGAGACAGCTATGTCACCTGGTTCCCTTGCTCCGGTAAAAGAGATTTTTTAAAAATTGATTGTTGATATTTCCTACTTGTTTGGGAGGTGGAGTCTTACTGCACAACCCAAGCTGGCCTTGAACTCAGTCCTCTTGCCTCAGCCTCTCAAGGGCTGTAAACAGAAGTATTCACCACTATGCTTGGCTGGGGATGATTAATTAAGGTTTTGTTTTCTTTCTTGGGAATGGCTCTTTGTGGTTCTCAGCAGCACTCTCTGACCACCATTTCTTTTATATAAGAAATGGCCTATGTTTTAGCTTACATATCTTTCTTAGCCCAATTTCTGACCCTAAAAACGCTTAAAATGACTTTGGTTTTGATTCAAGCTAGTATTCTAGAAATACTATTCTTAATCTGAATTTCGTGTGAATCTTATTTGAATTTACCCTATTAGTCAAAATATACCAATAAATGTTTTTGAGATAGCTCACTCTCCACTTAGGGCTGCAACCAAGGCTCTGTGAGACAATGCCTTCAGGATTCTTAATAGCATTTTTATTTATGTGATCCTATCTATGAGTCATATAACTTTAAGATTCTTATAGGGCTGGGGATGTAATGTAAAGCCCTTGTTTTAGATGTATGAAGGCCTGGGTTTGATCTCTATCACTGAGCAGGGATCCCTAGAACTTTTCTTGTTCAGGGGAATAAGCAGGCTCTTAGGAGTCTTGGAAAGGCTTTTCTATTGATATATGGTCTTGAGGAAACAGCCTAAAGTCTTTCTGAGGTTTTGGCAAAGAGTCTCATATCCTTGACATAATCTTAGCCATGAGGTCACATTTTACAGCATCTGAGGTTAGGTAGTTGTCCTGAGGCTGTTTCTTTGAAAATGGTGGCCAGGCCAGTTTGTTCCTTTTTTTCTTAGGTGTTTTTAATGCATATACTGGGAATGGTGTCCTTCTTAGTGTAGCACTTCAGAAACATAAGAATCTGACTTCTTCCGTGGGTGGTTGTTATGCCCAGATCGTGGGGACTCCCAAAAGACCACCACGGAGACCGAATCCCGCATGTAAAAGCAAAGAACCTTTATTTCAAGCTCCAGAGCTTGGTCCCTCTGTCTGATACAGTGGTGAGAGCAGAGAGCCCTGAGCTCAGGTGGGGCAGAGTTTTTATGATAGCAGAGGTTGGGGTGAGGGGATTTCCAGGGTCCAGGACCCTGATTGGCCGACAGTAGTCTAGGGGTATCTATAAAACAAAAAATAGGTGTGTGCTAGACTCAAGGACATCTGGCTGCCTTTTCTAATGGTTGGAATGTTTGGGATGTCAGGTACTTCCTCAACCCTGGGTGGATCTCTGGGTGGTGTCAGCTTAAGGCTTTTCCTGGATCTGGGTGTTGCCTGCCAGTAAGCCTGTCACAGAAGCTGTGTCTAGGCCCCTAAGCCTGTCATGGCTGCTGTGTGGTCAAGCTGTTTTGGGGCCCTCCACAGTGGTTATGTTAATATATGGTGATGTCTGCAGTTTTTTTGTCATCATAAAGCTATTGCCAGGACACACTTTGGGCACACAGTCGATTGTTGCTTAGGAGAGCCATGTGTTTGCATTCTAGTGAACACTGTCTATGAACAAGGCAGTAAGTAGACTGGAAAGATGAGATCCCCAGGAAGTCACCATGACTACTTTGAAGATTTGAGGAGAGAGAAATAAGGGGGTATCTTCTCATAGTAAAGTGACTGAAAAAATGTAAAGACCTTCTGGGCATTGAGTGTTACACTGAGGGACCGATTGATAACTGTGCTCATGAGTGGAGCCTATAGTTACTCAGATGCTGTGGTGGGGAGCAGGCTTTGATTTGTAGAAGAGTTAAGTTTAACGTGGTTGAAGTTTGCCTGGGCCAGTACAAAAGTATAACACAGTACAAATGAGAAATGTAGCATTAGAAAGTTTAGAGTATGTGCAAGTAGATGATTGTCATGATTATCAAAGAATACAAACTGGTTTAAGTGGACTAGACAGAGGAGAATGGCAATGAAAAATCATAGGTAGCATCAGTGGTTTAAAAACCCAATAAGGGACTGGATGTATGGCTCAGTAGTTAGAGCACTTGTTCTTACAGAGGACTTAGGTTCCATTGCCAGCACTCATATGGTGGTTCACAACCATCCATATTCCAATTCCAGGGGATTTGATACCATCTTCTGATCTCCATGGGCACCTGGCATGCATGTGGTACATAGACATACATGAAGGCAAAACCCTTACACAATTAAAATAAATAAACCTAAAAAATAAAAATGATAAAAAAATAAAAAATTTCTACTGGGAATTCTAGAGAAAGATTTGTAAATACAAATTAGTGAATAGGTAGTGGTTTGATTGAAATCAATTTGATTATCAAAGTCATGTGAAATCACTTAGAGTCAGGCTTTGCGTCATATCAAATTTATAATCTCCATTTTAAACATGAACAAATTATGTCCATAAAAATTAAATAATGTATCCAAAGTTATATAGTTGGAAAGTGGCAGAGGGCAGATGGAAAATCCAATGCTTGTTCTCAACTCCCCAGTTTTTGTTATTATACAAGCTACTTCTGATTCATGATAGCTTCCTAGTAAGCAAAGCATCGTCATTATTTTGACAGAAAATGTTTGTTATTGTTGTTTAGATCTTTGAGACAAGGTTTTGCTTTGTAGCCCAGGCTGGTCTCAGACTTGCAGCAATCCTCCCGCTTTGATGTCTTGGCTAACTAGATTACAGATGTGTGCCACCATGCTCTGTACTGTGACTGAAAGCACATTGCATTGGTTTTACTATTCTAGGCTTACTATAGCATGCAAATGAAACGAGAAGCAGAGCTCAGAATACTTCCTCATTTTCAAAATTGTTTTTATCTTTTAAAGTTCATAAAGAAGCATCCATACACAAGGTATTAAGTAAGCTGTCAGCATAGAGTGAACTTTCCTTTGTACATTTATGGTAAGACCACATTTTCTCTCTGCAATGGAGACCCTCTCATTTCCTATTTTACAGTGATCCAAGTAGATCTTTGCTTTACAATAAATAATAATAATGTCCTGAAGAAAAAGACAAGATAATTTTGATTATTTCTATTTCATGAGACTTTATGAAAATGTACTTAGTGGCTGTGGATGGCAATAACTACTATTTTACATTTCAGTAGAAGGAACAGTGGGTTTTCCAGCCCAGTCATTAAAATAACAATACTTAGCATACTTTCACAATACTACAAACAATATAACAAAACAGAATTGCATGAACTGGTGTAAATTACATGGGGCCTCTCCTAGCAGTGGATGTAGATATGTGTGCTTGATTGGAAAGGCTGCATAATTCCCAAGCAGAGGCTTTTCTTTGCTGTAATTACTCTTGCTGTGAGTCACACTGTCTTATTTCCTAGATTTGATAATTCAGATGAAAATATTCCCTTGAAATTTGACAACCTAGAAGACTTCAAAGTTGTTTTTAAGGAATTAAGGTCATTATTACGACTGCTACCACTGTTGTCCTTCTCAAGACCAGCTTCACTTTCTTTCATCAGTTGCCTGGCTTCCTCCCTCTTCCCAGAATTTACCAGTTCAGATTCCCAAGAGCTGGAACCTGGCTGCCTCTGTTAATAAACATTGCTTCTGTGTGGTAGTGGTTTTTTTTTTTTCCCACTTCCTGGGAGGATCTGTCAAATAGTACCAAAGCCAAGGGAGCGCTCTATGCAGAATTCTGGCCTGTTTGGGACACAGTCTGAGCTAACCAAGTGTGGTGTGGGCTGTTGCAATCCCGTTTTGTCTGAGGCAGGTCTGCACTACTTATCTTGTCAGAAACACTTGGACATGTGTGAAATACCAAAAAAAAAAAAAAAATAAAAAAAAAAAAAGTAAAAAGACTGTTGTTGGTTGTCTGTGGAACAGTTATTCTTTCTACTGCCTTTCTTCCCTTAATCCTCTTCAACTGTGCATACTCATGGTTTTCCATGAAGGAGAATCTAGATTATTTACTGATTTATGTCCTTGTCAAAGGGTTGATGTAAGTGTGGCTATATAATGTTATTCTGGAAGAAGACATTTGAGAAGATTAAAGCTAAGAGTTATGTAAAAACATTTGCTTACCTTTTAAAGAAGTGTGGATCATCAGACTAGCCCTCCCTTCCTCCCTCCCTCTCCCTTCCCTCCCTCCTTCCCTTCCTTCCTTCCTTCTGTTAAATCTTGGGATATATTTGTCTTCATGAGATTCTTAGAAATCACAGCAGCTACATTAGGACCATTAGAGGAGCCAGTTAAGAGAACAGCCCAACCATTACACTGATTGATGGCAGAGCAGAAAGTTAAAAATTCTCTTGGGGCTAGAGAGATGGCTCATTGGTTAAGAGCACTAGCTGCTCTTCCAGAGAACCTAGTTTAATTCTAAACACCCACATGGTGACTCACAACAGTTTGTAACTCTAGCTCCAGGGGCACTGATGCCCTCTTTTGTCCTCTGCAGGCACCAGGCACACCTGTGGTGCACAGACATACATGTAGGTAAAATACCCAAACACATAAAGCAACACCAGTGAATTTTAGAAAACAAAGTAGCCTGAATGTCAGTGGTGCTGCGGTTCTGTGTGGACCATCTCTGTAAGTGCTCTGATGTGGCCAGTGGCAGCTTCCAGGTATGCTACTGAGTGAACTGTCTTAGAGGTAGACCAGATGAACAAATTAACCCTTAGCCTGTACAGAGTGAGAGTCCAGAGACATAGGTTAGCACACATAGAACAGGGAGGAAACGGGAGAGGGACCACACCAGCTCATTCTGAGGCATACAATGTTCCATATGCTACTTCTCTCACTGCTGCATCTGCCTTCCCTACTGATGGTTCCCTACATGGTCCAGAACTGACCTAAAAAGAAGAAAAAGACTACTATTCCTAGTTGTCTGCAACAGTTATTCTTTCAATTATTGGACAAGTCAATAGATAGATGGCATCCTGTAAATTCTGCCTACATGTAACACAATTTGCCTATTACCTACTCATCCATACTTAAAATGTATCAAAAGTTCACACACACACACACACATTTTCAGGCTCAAGTTTATTCATCTAACACAACTGAATATTAACTGAAAATTCAATTATAGTTGCCATGGAATTTCTAATAAGAAGATAATAAATGTATTTATAGTTTAATTCATTTTTGAGTTTTTTTTTTTAAAAACTTCAACATGCAATCTAGCACATCCTAGCTGGTTCTCACATAAAGCAAATGGGAAGATGTATTCCAGGGAATGGGCAGATGGCTCAGTGAATAAGAGCACTTGTGCTGCCAGCATGAGAACCTGAGTTTGAACCCACAGCACTCACATAAAGAGCCAGGGATGGCTGTATATTCCTGTAGGGGGGCAGAGAAAGGTGGATCCCAGGAGCTCACTGGCCTGCACTAGGTATTTTGCCAATACTAGGCAAAATGATAAGCTTCATGCACATGACACAGACACACAACACACACACACACACATTCATACATGAGAAGTGGAGGGAAAATAGGAATACATATTTTCAAAAGTTAATGACACGTGGACTTCAGTTTCCTGAGTGGAAGTATAGTCATAGACTCCACAGCACTACAGGTATGCATTTATGTAGCACTTGCTTGCACATTTAGTTTCCATTTCCAACAACTGTAGGCATGGTGCTCATGATGGGCCATGTGCTCAGATGTTTACAATTGGGACAACTTTGACTTGATGACTCATAAAACATTTTTTAGAAGACTTTTAAAATATTGACTCAATGTGTATAAATAGAGTGGTGTTAAAAATTTATAGTCTCAAGAATTCTTTTTAGTTATTCATGATAATTTTATTTATATTTTAGTGCTTTAAAAAAAATCTAAAGACTTTTTGGACCTGAAAGATGGCTCAGTGGGAAAAGGTTTGACTGTACAAGTACCACAAGTACAAGGTTGTCTGTAACCCCAATTCGGGGATGAAGAGACAGTTTGTGACCTGCCTAAAAGACATATCCACCACCACAACAGTGGCACAAAAGTTAGGGGGATAACCAACCATTTAAACATTGGGTTTAAGGCGAGTTCAATGAGATGGAATCCATACCTGACACTGTTAATGAGGCCAAGAACCTAAGCCTATGGACGTATCTAGTAAACCTAGTACTACTGTTCTGCTAAGGGCACATAGCAATAAAATGACTCCTAATGATCTATTGTTCTACCCATTGCTCGACCCTCATCAGAGAAGCTGCTTCTTGCAGTACATGATAATTAACACAGATAACTGTAACTGGACAATATACACAGTGAGAGACTTTGGAGCACTCAGCCCTAAATGGGATATCTTTATCATTCCCTTCCTCTCAAAGCTTGGGGATCTACAGAGATTAAAGTGAAAAGATTGTAAAAGGCAGTAGTAATGGGTGACTTCAAGGAAACAATGTTCTCCAGACACAACAGGACTGATGCACATATGAACTCACAGAGATTGCCATAGTGTGTATACGACCTGTACAAGTTCTAGCCAGACAAAATCACAGTACTGAGAACAGGAAGTGGATGTAAAGTCCCACTTCTGACTGGAAGCTGTCTGTAATTGATAGCTGCTGGGAAAGGGAAAAAACCAACAGTTCATTGCTGGGTGAGATTGGTGATTATTTTTCTCCTCTTGTAGCATGTATAAATACCTTCTAGCACCGTGAAGCTAGTCAGAAGGGGTGAAGCTTCTAGTAGAGCCAAGCCCAGTTTATCCATGTTCAGTGACATGCATATGCGCCGTCTTCAGCGGTAGGTTGTAGAGTGTAGCCCATAGCATTGCCAATAGTCTGTGGTGGTTTTTAGGGGTGTTATGGACCCCTTTGACAATGACTGAAAGAGTTGTAACCCATTCCTGGTACTGGGGATTTTATTTGGTGATGTGAGATGTCTGTTTGGGTCATTCTCTCCCCCATTATATGTAACTCCATTTAAATTCATTTTATACAGGTATATATTATAGGAAGTTCTACAGTAGTAGGTTTTCTCATGCAAGATGGTGCAGCAGTTAGAGCACTGACTGCTCCTGTAAAGGACCTGGATTCAATTCCCAGCACTCACATTGTGGGCCACAACCATCTCTAACTTCAGTTTCCTAGTGTCTTATGTTTGCTTCTGGCCTCCGTGGGCACTGCATGCATGTGGTACACAGACATGCATCTAGGCAAAACACAAATACACATTAAATAACTACATAGATAAATATCTAATTAGAAGAGCATCCAATTATACAGGAAGGTTGTTTAGGAGACTTTAAGAAAGAATGGCTTCAAAATGTTGATCTTTTGCTTTCTATTTCTTTGTTTTTATTTGTGTGTGTGTGTGTGTGCTGCTTGAGTGTCAGTATGCATGTGGAGGTCAGAGGACAACTTGGGAGAGGTAGTTATCCCCTTCCACTCTGTGAGTCCCGGGGGCTGAAGTTAGGTTGTCAGGCTTGGCAGCAATTATCTACCTGCTGCACCATCGTGGCAGCCCTTTCCCCATTCCTTTTCATTTTCTTTTTTTGTGTGTGATAGAAACTAATAATTTTTTCAGAAAAAATAACATACGTAACATGTAAGATATTGGTAGCAAATTAAAACTTTCTGATAGAAAGCTGAAGTAAAACAACAAGACTAAAATACATTTTAAAAAATGGTGGTGTTGCTACGGTTTCCTAGCCCCAATGCTGGATGGGGAAATAGGCTCTGCTCAGCCCTGGGATAACAGGTGGTAGAGGCGATTCAGTTTTGTCTGTTCCCTTTAGAAGCCTTAGCTGTCTAGCATATTCCTTCCCTCCCTCCTTCCTTCCTCTTTCCTTCTTGGTAAAGTGTCGATTTTGTTTTAAAAATCTGAATTAAAGAATTGTTAAAGTAGGTGTGTGTGAACCCGCTGCAAGTTTTCAAATGCGATGAATATGCAAAGCCGTCTTTCTTTTCCCCTGAAGCATTGGGGATCAAACCCAGGGCCTGGAGCATGCTTGGTGGCCTCTCTTCCGTTACTGGATGTCTTCAGCAGCACGACCCTCTTTAACTGCCATTTCTCTTCTGTTGTTGCAGTGAGCTGCTGTCCTCTGGTTATGTAGAGAGACTCATTGAACATGGAGGCAAGGCCGTGGAAAACAAAGTAAGTGAAAGTTTCCTTCCTTGTGGGGAATCTTTTGAAACACTAAGTTTGGGACCCAGGCCTTTGTACTTGCTGGAGGTGCACTCTGCCAACTGAGCTGTGCTCCTTAAATGAAAATTGTACCTGATTTCAAGAATGCCTAGAGCTCAGTCTCTCCAAGGGCTCTCCTCACTTGTCTAGAACTTCTGTGTGTGGAAAGTCAAGTGTGGTGCATTCGATTTGGGGTATGAATATGAATGTGAGAAGAGGAATACATTCATATGAAAAATGTAACTGCTGCTTTGGTAAATCTTTAAAATTTTATTTTAATTTAAAAATATTTTAAAATGTAATACTAAGACAGAGATGTACAGAAAACCATGTGTGGACTGATGACTTGTTAAAAGTATGCGCCTGTGACTTCCATCCTGTTCAAGCTTGGTCAGAGAGCCCACCTGTTGCTTTGCACGCCCAAGCCCTGCCTCCTCCTCCTGCAGAGACCCCGGTAAAGACCACCCTCATTGTGAGGCTGTGCTTTTAGCACTGTGATTTATAGTTTTATTACCAAAGCACCTGACTCTTTAGTTTAGTTTTGTCTATTTGTACTTTAAAGTGTCTCGAAATTTATTCTGTCTTTTTGTCCTCATAGTTAACCTGTTGAAGAAATGAGATTGTTTATCTTATGCAGTTTCTCATAGTCTGGATTTTAGTGTTGATTGCAGTTTTATATTTAGAGCAAGTAAAATCCACCTTAGTGATGATCTTTAACAGGTAATCACTTAGGGCCTTTAGTGCCTTGAGAGTCTTTTAGGTTTCATTGAATGTAGTTTTATCTTGCACAGCCCTGGTTTTAAAGTTCTTTGATAGCTATTTTTATACCTTTCCCCTCCAAGGTTATAAAAAGCCTTTATGGACAAAAGAGATACATATTCTTTTAATATGACAAAAAATTTCATCTTTAACTTTTATGTATTTTTGATTCATTGAAAACGAAGCTCCAGGAGCTATGGAGATGGTTCTGTCAAGCAGCATGTCTACGGTACAAATGTGAGGGCCTGAGTTCTGGTCCCCGCAGCTGTGTGAGAAGCCAGGCTGGAGGCACCCTCCTGAAATCCCATCAGTGGGGAGGCAGAGATGAAATGCAGGATTCCTGGGGCTGGTTGGCTAGCCAGGTTTAACTGAATTGTTCAGCTCGATGTTCATTGAGTCTCAGACTCGGTCTCATAAAAACTAAGGTGAAAAAGGATTTTAGAAGATCCTGATCTGGCCTTTATATGCATAGGCACACGTGTGCATGTGGATGAGTGTCATACACATGTGCACACACATAAGCACATAAACCCCTCACAATAAAAATAAAAATGAAATTCTAAATGCAACCCTGTCTTTAGAGTAAACTTTTTTGTGTTTGATATGAACTTTATTATTTTTTTATGTCTATACCTGTGATCCAGTTAAGTTGTTTCCTTTATAAATAATGATGATTGCCACTGTTTGAGTATCTATTGTATGTCAGAGACATTAGATTCTCTGCCTTGTAATCAATGCAACATTCCTTGGAGATATGTATTATCTCCTTTTTGTAAGGGGATACAAATAAGACTCAGTGGAGTTTTAAATTCTGCCCAAGACAGATTATGAAGTGACAGCATTGGAATTTAAGCCCAAGATAATCCAATATTAATTCATATGGATGTTATAAGTAGAATGTATATATGTATGTACATATTTTTTCATATTTTTGTATTTTGAGAAAGGGACTCATTCCTGTAGTCTGGGCCAATCTCAAATTCGCATCAATCCTCCTGCCTCAGCCTTCTAAGAGCTCAAATTACTGGCATGAGCCACCATACCTGGCACCAAAAATTTGAAAGCATTTACTAATTAGAATATAGTAGGAATAGAGTTTTCAATTTTGAGTGTGGAGAACAGCAACTTTGGATTTGAAAGACAGGAAAAATTGAAGAAATGAATAGTGACAGCAGATTCGAAACCATACATTTTGCTGTTTTTAAGTTAGAGTTTGTTGTTTCTGTTTTCATTTTTTGTTTGTTTGTTTGTTTGTTTGTTTGTTTTTTGAGGCAGGGGTGGTCTTAGAACGGAACTGAATCTGTTGGTATTCTGGATAACTGAAATTTCCAGTTACTTAGCCACAATATTCCATACTAATAATGATAATAGCTAACATTTACTGCTGATGATTTGGTTGTACACAAACTTGAATGTGTTTCACCCTCTAAGTGATCTGTTATCATTGATACAACTGTTTTCCTGCTTTACAGAGAGCTCACATAGCTGCAGTGTGGGCCTAGATTACCCAACTTCATGGCCAAGCCATCTCCCAGAGATCATCTACTGGATAGATTATATTGCATAAGATAGGAGGGCCATGAAAAGTTGAAATGGATTGTATTAGTCTTTTTTATGCATGTGTAATTGGTTTTGGAGGTTTCTAATAACAGTAGCAATACATTATTGCCTTTAATCCATAAACGAAAGTGGAAATTTATCTAAAGACCCTGTAGGTTTTCTCTCAGCTTGGGTTAAACTAACTTTGTTTAGTTTTTCTGGATTATCAGTTGCTTTTGGGCAATGCTGGCGACACACTGCTTCCTTTTCCTCACGTGACCATCTTGGGAAAATAACCCTAGCACAAGTTTTCGAATACGAAATGAGGAAAACAGTTTTCATGTGCCAGAAACTTGTACCAGTGGTTGAGGGGACAGATTTCCTTAGGGTCAAAAATCGAAGTAAGCATTGCTGTGGAGATGTGATTTATCTGCCACTAATGAAAGATCATGGCCGTTCATTAGCATTATTAGTTCTAATAGTATTTTTGTTAAATTGTTTTATCTCTGATGATAATAACCAAAACAATGGCCAATGAGTATCTATTTTAGTAGCTCAAGTTATTAATACATATAATTATTCCAACTCACCTTTGTTAGATTTCTCAACAGTAAAGTTAGGCGTGTTGAGAGAGTATTGAATTTTGGCTGGCAACTAACTGGTTACTACTCATTGATTTGGTACATCTGATTTTCCCCAGAAATCATTGCTTCAGAGTCTAATTGGGTTCTCAGTGGCAGGAAAAGATGGATAAGAATACAAAGGAGTGTGGGTCAAGGTTAAAGTCTGGAATGAGTAAAAAAGATTGAAGAAAGTGCTGTGTGATGGGGAGCAGGTGTCAGGGGAGAAAGTGCTTAATGGGAAGAGAGGCTATTGTGACACTAGAGGAGCCTTTTACACTGATGAAATGTATTGTAATTTCATTAAAATATTTTAAGGCAAACTCAAATGGCCCTGGTTTCTGGAAACAGATAGGGAAGTTGATACAGAAGCAAAGAGAAAGCCTGGGTTTTCTTATCTTTCCTCCATAAGAGTTTGAGCGCTATGAAAGAGTTCTTGGGTGTGTGTGTGTGTGTGTGTGTGTGTGTGTACATACCCATGACAGAGTGTGTGTGTGTGTGTGTGTGTGTGTGTGTGTGTGTACATACCCATGACAGAGTGCATGTTTAGAGGTCGGAAGATGACTTGTAGGAAGATCAGTTCTTTCACTCCACCATCTAGGGTCCTGGGGATTGAACTCTGGTAACCAGTCTTAGCAGCAAATGCCTTTATCCGTAGAGCCATCTTGCCGTCCCACCATGAACTGTTTCCTCCTTGGCATAATACCATCTTCCTGCAGACACCTATGCTACTAAACTCCTTTTTCATTCATTTTCCTGAATCAGATTTCCAGCTCATTTCTTCCTTCCTAAAATAGAGATTTTTTTTTTCCTACTTAAAATCCTACCATGATCATTTGGTTTTCTTTAATGAATATGTCAATAACAGGGGAAAAAAAAGATACTATAAGGACAGTTGTAAGAAATCATTCAGAAAAATGTAATGTGGTGTTGTTAGGGCAACAGATATTTTCCTAACTTTGTATTTCCTAAGCAGCACCAACAGAAAACTTCCTGTGATCTTTATTGCACTTAGGGTTTCTCTTGTCTCCTTTTCTAGATTCCTCTACAAGAAGCACAATTACTAACCTTCAAACAATTCAAAAGCTTCCAGTATGCTGAAGGAATAATTTTTGTCATATATCTTGAGGTGTTTATTTGAAAAAAACAAAAAAAAAACCCCAAAAACCAAAAAACAAAAAACCTTGACAAATAATTCTGTAGTGTGATGAAATGTTGTAGACTTCTTTCTTAAGTCAAACACATTCAGTTTCCATTAGTGACAGAATTTGGTTCATCTATGATGTCATTGTTCAGTGATTGCATTCTAGTATTTCTACTTTTTTTTTTTTTTAAATGACAGGACCTTTAGTTCATGTAGCCTTTTATATGCAACTAAAATTTTACTCAAATTGTTTCATATAACTGAATAGTACAAAAAATACTTGAATTGTTTCTCTTGCATCCAAGAAGTAGAAAATTAGTTATTAAATAGTTAGTACATCTCATAAATATATTTGTTACAGCAGAAAAGATGAACACAGATGTAGCTGATTGTTTTTTACTCTTTTAGGGGGCCTGCCACTCAGCTCCCAAATAAATCACATGGAGGCTTATTCTTACTTATGAATGCCTGGCCTTAACTTGGTTTCTTTCTAGCCAGCTTTTCTTAAATTACCTCATGTACCTTTTGCCTCTGGGCTTTTGTCTTTCTCTGTTTCTTTCTTTACTTCTTACTTCATGGCTTGCTGTGTAGCTGGGTGGCTGGTCCCTCTCCTCTTCCTCTCTTCCTTTTCTTGTTTTTTGATCTTTCCATACTTCCCCTCCTATTTATTCTCTCTGCATGCCAGCCCTGCCTATCCTTTCTCCTGCCTAGCTATTGGCCGTTCAGATCTTTATTAGACTAATCGATGTTTTAGACAGGCAAAGTAACACAGCTTCACAGAGTTAAACAAATGCAACACACCTTGCTTCATTAAACAAATATTCCACAGCATAAACAAGTGTAACACATCTTTAACTAATATTCTACAACACACAGAAGTCAATCTGCTTTTGCTTATCTTGGACATTGAGTTTCCTTATTGATTCTCAAAACTTCTTTAACCCTGCAGAATCATGGTTCCTTCTATAAGAACAAAAACATTAAGCCACTAAGTAGGGAAAAAACCAGGGCTTTGATGTGCAGTGAATTTTGCTGAACGTATTAGAGCAGAGCCATCCTCACCATGTGTCAATTGTAAATTAGAAGCAGACACCTGTCTTTTTCTCAAGTAGCTTTTTAGGGCATGCTCGATTTTGGAAGCTCCCTTTGAAATGTAATGCAAGCAGCAGCTGTTGCTGAGCGATCCATACCAGGCTGTTCTCTCCCTCCCTTCCCTCCCTTCCCTCCCTTCTCTCCCCCTCTCCTCCTTTTCCTCCTCTAGTCTCTTTCAGGCTTTACTGTGTAGCTCAGGCTGGCCTTGAACTCAGTTATCTTGACACATCCTCTTGAGTATGCTACCATGCCTGGATTACTAAACCATCCTCTGCTTATTCTGTTTTTTTTTTTTTTTTTAGAAGAACTCAGCAGCAGCCTTCCTTTTCCAAGATGCCCCTCTTACTTACAAGTTTATCTTATATTTGAGACACATGGTTTTTGTCTGGAATTCTAAATACAGTAGTTTTTCCAACGACTCTTGGATATTACTTAGTTACCTTAAGAGTCGCTGAGTCATATGGGCTGGGGAGATGATTTTAGAAAGGAATAAAAAATGGATATATTTATAGAAGCTGTTACTTAAGCTCAAATCCTGCTGTGTGGTGATAGGGAGGCCTCCATCCAAGTGAGAGGAATTCAGTGCTGTGCATTTTAAGGCTGGCTGGTCGGGAACGGCAACTGAAGATCCTCGGTCCTTGGAGATACTCTACTCACTGAGCCATATCCCCAGCTTTGGAGCATAAGTTCTTTAACAGGGTATAAGTGTGCAAAGTGTAAATAATGACAACAAATAATTCATGAAGCAATGATCAGGCTATTTGGCAAGTGCAGCTACCATGTGTGACTCTGTAGTTACATTTTTTTTTTAGCTGCATTTTCTGGGAGATTTAGGTTAAGCACTGTCAGCACTAAGCTTGAATGCTGAGAACAGAGCCTTTATTGCAGGACAGAAGGCAAGGTCAGGTGTGGGGGACCTAAGTCATGACATGCACATTGACATGCCCTCCTAAGTTCTCTTTGCCAGAATAGAAACACTTCAGATTACATTGATACAGGCATGGTATGTGTCTCAATTACCTTTCTATTGCTGTGAAAAGACACCAATCAAGGCAACTTATAAAAGAAAGCATTTAATTGGGGACTTGCTTACATTCAGAGGGTGAGTGCATGACCATTCAGGGAAGCATGGCAGCAGGGAGGCCTGGTGCTGGAGCAGTAACAGAGAGATCACATCTGATCACAAGCAGAGGCGGAGAGTGGGTGGATGGAGAGCTAACTGGGAGTGGCATGGGCTTTTGAAACCTCAAAGCTCACTCCCAGTGACATACCTCCTCCAGCAAAGTCATATCTCCTAATACTTCTCCAAAACAATTCCATCAAGTTCGGAACAAGCTTTCAAATATATGAGGGGGCTATTCTCATTCAAACCACCACAGTAGGGTTTTACATCAATCATAACTAAGGTACTACAAATAAATACAATTTTAGAATAAGGTTACTTAGGAAATATTCTTCTAAAGTCAGTTTAGCCATGACTTACTTACAGTTAACCAGTTAATAAATTAGAATGACCTAAATATTTGTGTTTCCTTATACATCTTTTTCATAGGTGAAATTTGATTATCAGATGTGAGTAGATTAGCTTTAAATTCTATTATTTTTATTTTGTTATTTTATTTTATTGGAGACAGAGTGTCACTATGTACCTTGGCTAGCCTAGAACTCACTATATTGATAAAGCTGGCCTCAAACTCCTAAAGATTTAATAGCTTCCATCTCCTTAGTGCTGGGATCAAAGGTCCCACCATGCTATTTTTTTTTTTTTAAGCCTGGGTCTTACTATGTGGCAAAATTAGCCTTTAATAATCTTTTTTCTGCCTCTGCCTCCTAACGCTGGAATTTTAGGCATGCTCTACCATGTCCCAACTTAATTAATACTATTATACTTTAATCATTATTCCTTTACTACTGTCATCATTTAAAAAACTATTACAATAATTTTATTAGTTCTTTGAGAAGGCCGTGCAATATATTTTGGTTGCATTCACCCTCTACTTGTCTTTCTAAGTACTTCCAGATCCACCCTCAACCTCCTTACCCACCCCCCAACTTTGTGCCCTCTTTTTTTAATGCACCATGTCAAATTTCTGTTGCTCATATAATCAGTGGATGTGAGGCCATCCAATAGAGCACAATCAACCTACCAGGGCCTCACCTTTTAAGAAAACCAATTCTCCCTTTAGAAGTCATCAGCTGTTAATAGCTCCTTCATTAGGAGTGGAGGCTCCTGAACCCCTCCCTCCTCTGTGCTAGAGTGTTAACTGGCTTGACCTTGTGCAGGTCATGTGCAGGCAACCACAGCTGCTGTGAGTTCATGAATACAGTGGTCCTGTCATCCAGAAGATACTGTTTAATTCTGGTCTCCGTTGACTCTTACAGTCTTTCTGTGCCCTCTTTTTCAATGACTCCCGAGCTTTGGGTAGGTATGGGGCATTATATTGTAGGCCCATTGTTGTGGAATATTTGTTTAATTATGTAAAGATGTGTTGCTGTTTTACCTTGCCTGGCTAAGGCACTGATTGAACTAATAAAAAGCTGAACAACCAATAGTGAGGGAGAGGTATAGGTGGGACTTCAAGGCAGGGAGAGTAAGTAGGAGGAGAAATTTAGGCTCCAGAGAAGAGGAAGAAAGAAAAAGAGACACCAGGGGCCAGCCAGCCAGATATGGAGGAAGCAGGAAAGTAGGACATATAGAATGAAAGAAAGGTAAAAAGTCCCGAGGCAAAATGTAGATGAAGAGAAACAGGTTACATTAAGTTAAAAGAGCTGGTGGGACAAGCCTAAGCTAAGGCTGAGCATTCATAACCAATAAGTCTCTGTGTCTTGATTTGGGAGCTGGTTGGTGGCCCAGAGAAAATGCCAACTACAGCCCATTTGTGACTGAGCATATCACTGACACTTACTCTCCACACTTTGATCAGTTATCAGTTTATATTATAACAACAATCAATTTCACAAAGAAAATTTCCTGGTAAGGACTGAGCACTACATCGGTCTATGGGCATACAGATAAAATTTAGACAGCAGTTGAATACTGTGTGCATTTAGCAAAATAATAGTAAGTTTATCCCTGGTATCTGTGTTTTCCTCAACTATGGGTTCCTGGCAAGAGTTACAATACCAGGCATGCATTTCCTTTTGTGGAACAGGCCTTAAACCAAGCAGAGAGTTGTTGGTTAACCCAATAACATCCATGCCCCTATTGCACCCGTGAGTGTATTGCTGTACAGGTCATTATTGTAATTCACTGGGTTCACAGCTGGGGTACTCTGTTCAAGATTTTTTGGCTCATCAACCTATGTGGCACCTTCTGGTTTTATGAAATCTACCCATCAGGGAAGAAGCTTCCTGGCCAGTACCGATTTTATTTCTTTGTGTCCTATGACCAAAGTGTGTAGTGGCTTCAGCAATACGGTCTTACCATCAAGTTCTGGTGGGCAGCCAAGGACAGTAGCAATGGCCTGTATTGTTTGGGCACTGTGTGGGACAGCTAGGACCAACAACTTTAGCAGAGAGCCTACACCTGGCACTGGGCTTTTTACTTGGTAATCTGAGGCTTCTGGGAGCTGCATTATCCCCTGTATGGGATAAGTTCAATTTAAATCACTCCTATGAATACTTATATATTCAGGGAGCTTATAAAATAGTAAGTTTCCATTTGGCTTTTAAAAAACATTCTTATAATTAGTTATCCCTTCCCCAACACCCTTTCTGCCATACTGTCTTATCCTTGTCCTCATCTAAACCTCCCTCCCCCTTCAAAGTTGTTGTTGTTTTGTTGCTTTGTTTTTTGAGACAGGGTTTCTCTATGTAACAGCCCTGACTGTCCTGGAATTCTGTTTGTAGACCAGGCTGGCCTTGAACTCAGAGATCCACCAGCCTCTGCCTCCCAAGTGCTGGGATTAAAAGGTGTGTGCCACCACCTGGCTTCCTTTAAAAGTTTTTTTAAATTGTTAATATTAAAATGTAATCACACCATTTTCTCCTTTCCTCCCTTCATCCCTTCCCATGCATTCCCTCCCCTGCTCTCTATCAAGTACTTCCTCCCCCTTTATCATGACAAGGCCTCACTGTGTAACTCATAGTAGCCTGGACCTCACTGGCCCAGTGTTTGGCTGTGGATCTCTGCGTCTGCTTCCATCAGTTACCGGATGTAGATTCTATGATGACAGTCAGGGTAGTCACCAATCTGATTACAGGGGAAGGCTAGCTCAGGCACCTTCTCCACTATTGCTAGGAGTCTTAGCTGGGGTCATCCTTGTGGATTCCTGGGAATTTCCCTAGCACCAGGTTTCTCCCTAACCCTATAATGGCTCTCTCTGTCAAGATATCTCTTTCATTGCTCTCCCTCTTCATCCCTCTCCCAACTCATCCATCTTGATCCCTCATGTTCCCATCTCTCATCTCCTCCCTCCTGTTTCCTCCTTCCCATTTTACCCAGGAGATCTTAACTATTTCCCCTTCCTGGGGTGCTCCATACCTGGCTCTCTTAGGTCCTCCTTTTTACCTAGCTTTTCTGGGGTTATGGATTGTAGCCTGATTATCCTTTGCTTTGCATCTAATATCCACTTATGAGTGAGGACATACTGTGTTTGTGTTTCTGGGTCTGGGTTACCTCACTCAGGATGATTTTTTTCTAGTTTCATCCATTTGCCTACAGATTTTATGTTGTCATGTTTTTTTAACCACAGAGTAATACTCCATTGTGCAAATGTACCACATTTTCTTTACCCATTCTTCAGTTGAGGGGCATCTAGGTTGTTTCCAGGTTCTTACTATTACAAATAATGCTCCTATGAACATAGTTGAGCATGTGTCCTTGTGGTGTGATTGAGCATCCCTTCAGTATATGCCCAAGAGTGGTATTGCAGGGTCTTGAGGTAGATTGATTCCCAATTTTCTAAGAAACTGTCAAACTGATTTCCAAAGTGGCTGAACAAGTTTGCACTCCCACCAGCAGTGGAGGAGTGTTCCCCTTGCTCCACATCCTTTCCAACATAAGCTGTCTTCAGTGTTTTTGATCTTAGCCATTCTGACAGGTGTAAGATGGTATCTCAGAGTCATTTTGATTTGCATTTCCCTGATGACTAAGGATGTTGAGCATTTTCTTAAATGTCTTTTGGCCATTTGAGATTCTTCTGTTGAGAATTCTCTGTTTAGCTTTGTAGCCCATTTTTTAATTCAATTGTTTGATATTTTGGTGTCTAGTTTCTTGAGTTCTTTATATATTCTGGAGATCATCCCTTTGTCAGATGTGGAGTTGGTGAAGATCTTTTCCCATCTGTAGGCTGTCATTTTGTCTTATATACTGTGTCCTTTGCTCTACAAAAGCTTCTCGGTTTCAGGATGTCCCATTTATTAATTGTTGCTCTCAGTATCTGTGCTACTGGTGTTATATTTAGGAAGAGGTCTCCTCTGCCAATGTATTTAAGACTACCTCCTACTTACTCTTCTATCAATTGGATTGTTTGGTATTTGGATGTTTAATTTCTTGAGTTCTTTATATATTTTGGAGATTAGCCCTCTGTCAGATGTGGGGTTGGTGATTTTTTTGACTTTTTCAAAGTTAAGGCATGCCTAAATATATAGGCTAATTTATTTCATCAGTCCCTCTTTCAATCCCATGTCTCTTAGTAGCTGTTGTTTGCTTATTAACAACCAAAAAAATCAAAATCAATACAATAGCATACAGGATCCAGACTCCCTGTGTATTTCCCATCTTACGTGGCTCATTCTTTTTTATATATTACTTTACTTCTCTCTTTAAAGTATTTATTTTTAAACTATTCATTTTTTCCTATGACTATACCCTTTTTCTTTTCTTGAGCCTACACACATTGTTAAACACACTGTAACCTGTTTAGAGGTTTTTTCAGTTTGAACCTCTTTTACTGCATATCTTTTTGCCTTTTTTGACCACATGAGCAAACTTTAGACTGCTAAGCTACACCTGGATCCTCTGCATGGCTCTCTTGGCTGGCTCTGCCTGCTTCTAAGCTTGTGAAAACAAAGCCTTAAAGTTAGTTCACTGCCCGGTTGGAGTTAGATGACCAAGAACTGCATTCAACCTTCCTAGAGCTCTAGAATGCCAATGCTTGCACTGTGGCAGGCATTTTTACTTCTTTTTTTGTTCCTACTTAATGAACTGGCTGCTCAAGAGCTCACCAGAAGGCAGAAACTCTTAAAGGAGCCATATCCTCGTTTTTCTTTTTCTTCTTTTTAAAGCTTTCTCAGGACCTACAGGGAAATTTGAGCCCTGTATTGGGTGCCAATTTTTGTTTTTCTTTATAACTGTGGCTGCCTTTTAAGCAACAACTGTCCTAATTAGAGATTGCAACTCTGCAGCTACCGGCAGCAGTTTGGCTGCAAGAGCCGCAGTCTGAGGGGATTCTGTTCCCTCAGGCACCAACTCTTTCAAAGCTACTAAGGGAACTTATCTAAATCTCTATCCCTCTAAAAAACTCAAGATTCAGAGGTTGCGATGGAATTTTGCTTGCTCAGAGAGGCTGACTAGCAATTTGCTAACCTCCCTTTGCCGGTGTCTTCCAAAAACCCAGCATCCTTCTCTCAGCCCCCACTTAAAAAACCCTTGCTACACATGGTTCCTCCTTACCACTTCCTGTCAGCTACTTGCTGACTCAGCCTTCTGCTCACAGGTTAATTTTATTTAATCAAACAAATGTAACACTTCTTTACATTGTTAAAAAAAAA
>CABHPR010134924.1:0-22351 GCA_902168415.1 Peromyscus melanophrys
GGCCAAGTTGGATGCATAGTGTCTATTTTACAAAGAAAGAGAAGCTTTGCATTTAAGTCACTTAAAACATTCTTCACTCCGTGATGCCTTTGACTATTGCAGTGACCTCAGAAGGCAGACTCCATGGGCAGCCATGTCCAACAGAACACCCTTTCAAAAGGAGACTCTTGCTGCCCAACTCCATTCACAAAAATGCTGTTTTCTTTATAAAACACCTAGACATTTCTCTTAAGAGGTATTTAGAAAGCTGTAATTCACATTTGAGTTATTTGCAAGGCCCATTTGGTTTTGTGACATAACTACCCTGAATGAGAGAGTATGCTGCAGCTGGGTGGTGGCAGCACACATCTGTAATTCCAGCACTCAGGAGGCAGAGGCCGGGGAATCTTTGAGTTCCAGGCCAGGATGGTCTACATATCAAGTTCCAGGACAGCCAGAGCTACATTAAGACCCTGTCTCAAACAAACAAAAAACCAGGCTTGTAAGAGTTCTCTGGGGACCAGTGAAAGAGTGCAGCAGGCCAAGGCACTCCCCTCGGACTCTGACAGCTGAGCTGGGTCCTGGAACTCACGTGGTAGAAGAGAAGGAAGTCCTCCCTGTGCTCTGGCCTTGGGCTGGCTGGCTTTATGTGAACTTGACACAGGCCAGTCACTTGGGAAGAGGGAACCTCCAATTGAGAAAGGGCCTCCACCAGACTGGCCTGTGGGCAAGCTTGTAGGACACATTTTCTGTGATTGATGATTGATATGGGCACTGCCACCCCTGGGCTGGTGGGGCTGGGTTCTAAAAGAAAGCAGGCTGAGCAAGCCAGAAGCAAGCCAGTAAGCAGCATTTCTCCACGGCCTCTGCATTAGTTTCTGCCTTGACTACAAGCTGTACAATGAAATAAACATCTTCCTCCCCGAGTTGCTTTTGCTCAGGATATTTATTTCATCACAGAAATAGGAACCCTAACACAGCCCTCCATACGTGCACTATTCTGCCTATGCACGTGTACACATGTGTGCAATACTTTTAAATTTAAAAATATTTTTCTACATCTCAAATAAACCGCACAGAAACAAAGTCAATTAAATTTTATTTCAACCAAGAATATAAAATACATGTAACTTATCGTAGCTGGAACAGTCACTTTGAGAAGGATGGCTGGATAACTCCAGAGCGGAAGCCCTCAGTTCTGAAGAGTCAGCATATTCTGCATCCCCAGAATGGGTTACCGAGGGCAGTGGGCTTGGAGTATACACATCACAGCAGAGCAAGGAGAGCCATGGCAATATCTACGGTCATACAGAGGGGGTGCGTGCAGAAAGTGACAGAAAAGGACAGGGACACTTCACAAATGGGAATTCCCAGGAATACAAACTAGTTTAGAAAGGACATACTGTATAACATATATAAAAAGTACTTTCAGTTGTTATTAAAAAGGACACCTCAGTCCTGGCTTTGTATAATGCTTTTAGTGTCTACCCAGACAAAGCTTTAAAAAAATTAAATAGTATTAATTTACTCACGATAGGTGATAACAGTGCATTAGGTATTTCCCGTATAACACATACTCGTCACTCCCTCTCAGCGACAGCTTCAGAGGAATAAGCACCTCCTTGGGGACAACGCACTTTTCAAAGTCCTCAAACACTGACCTTTGGGGTTAGGATATTTATGACTATTCTTGATGATTATGGGGACCTAAACTGCTACATTTGATATAAAATTATTACTTGTACTTGATTCCTTCAAGCCTCCATTAAGCCCCATGGCCATCCACTGCCTTCCCCATCTCCTGGGGAGCAGCACTGAGCTGGAGACACAGCTTCCCTGCAAGTCTTCCTCAGTGTGTAGCTACGGCTACACATTAACTCAAAAGCAAAGCAAGCTGCAAGCCTGACTCTCCAGTTCCTTTTCCCTTTAGCGACAGAAGAGCATCATTTCCGAGGCACAGAGAACAACTAGCAAGTTGTTGCACCAGGCATGAGGCAGTGAACATGAATGCATGTGGACATCATCCCTTCCTGTCTTCAAGGTATTGATTAGTTCACGTTAGAGTGAAATAGTGCAGAATGTCAAATTCTAAGCTCTAAAGTCTCAAAAGCACAGATATAAAAATAGACATGTCCTTGATTTCTGCGTCTCCCTTCACGGTGTACTTCATCAAAAGGATTGTTTCAGCCTCATATTACCACCCCAGCCCCAAGCTACCTTACTTTAAGTTAGTCTGTCCCAAACTCCTGAATCCTTTTCCCCAAACACCTCACCACAAAGCTACCCCTAAAAGGGACTTTTAATATAAAGAACAGAGACCTTTCAACTCAATCCTTCAATTCCTCCCTAGACTCCGAGGTTCTCATAAGTCGG
This sequence comes from Peromyscus melanophrys, assembly GCA_902168415.1. Lineage (NCBI taxonomy): Eukaryota > Metazoa > Chordata > Mammalia > Rodentia > Cricetidae > Peromyscus > Peromyscus melanophrys. Next base: position 2,353 of record CABHPR010134924.1, read on the forward strand.
AGGAGGCGTACGTGTTCCTAGGGGACAAAATAGTATCTAATACATGTTCAGAGAGGAATGCAATCATTTGAGGTTCACAAGGTAGATTCTACCCTTAGGAAGATTCGCAGGTCCCACAAGAGGCCCCACCCCATGGACTATGGCCTTAATGTATAGGAAAGGCTTAGCTTCCTTTACAAAGAAAGGAAGTGATGAACAAGAATCACTTCTAAGATCACTGGGCACAGGTATGCATCGCCAACCCTGAGGCAAGAAGAGAAAGCAAAGGCCCAGAACCAGTGCAGTGACGTGGAACACAGCTGCGTATGGAAGGGAGTTTTCCGGCTATGTCCTGGACAACACTATACTGGACGCAACCGACAAAATCCCCTGTATCTGTCAGATTTACCAGGACAGTCTTGTGAATGTATAGGTGCATACTACTGGAATTGTGTATCCAGTTTGCGTCCAAAGAACTGTGGGTATTTTGTTTTAGCCGCAGACTGGGGCTAACGTCTTTTATCAAACGTGAGCTCACTCAAGGGCAAGAACAGAGCTTCTATTTTCATGGTGATTTCCTACAACCACTTGGTAGAATGTGCTCTGTCCACAAGGCCACCCAATTGCTGCGGAAGGCTGCTGTGAACATTTCAAATATGCATAGATGCCTTTTGTGACAGTTAATCACTGGCTTTCTCCTCAAGTGGTCAGCCACATACCTGCTCCCGATAACACTGTTTACTATAATTTTCAGAAGCATAGTTATCCAAGAGGGTTCGGAAGTAAACAAAAGGACCTTCATATCACGACATCTGTAAGTCAATCACATGGCATAAGACATCCTACATGAGCTTATTGTCACTGGATTGGCTGTAACAAGGAATGTGTCTTGTTCTTGGTTTTTCTACCCAGCAGAGCATTGAGCCTGGGGTAAGGGAGCAGTGGCCCTGGACAGAGGCTCCAGGGCACAAGACGGAACTTTATATAGGTAGCTACATTATACAGGAGGCTGATTCTTATTTTTAAAAATATAAGGGATAAAAAATCCATGGAGCCAGTCAGAAATTCCTCCCAGGGAGCATGTCAATGACTTCCTCCTCAGCCTTGGTACGCATGTCACCATGCAACCTTTATTACTATTTATAAGCATTATTATGCAGAAATCAGTATGGTCCTGGCTGGCTACAGTATCACATCAATAGTGCAAAATGTATACTGGCTTCTAAAATCTTATTTGACTTGAATATGGACCCCAGAGTATCATAACCAGGTAGATAAGTTCACAAGAACAGTTTTTAAAAATGCATATAGTTTGCATATACAACAAGTGGCTATTTTTTCTAGCTCAAGAAACACTGAGAACAAGGCTGGTGCTGCTGGTCGCATCAGACAGAGATGTCTCGCCCCCCCGCACTACAGTGGGAGCACTAAGCCTTTACATTTCCTCTTGACTCTGGAGGGTGAGGGATTCCTGCAAAGTAGCTAAAGAAGAACTCCCCTCTAATTCGTAGATCATGGAAATGCAAATATTCACCTCATCTACTTTACACTATCTGCCCATAGTTTTTAGGCACAATTATTAAGTTTTCTCCTAGGGGCAAAAGAAAGCATTCAGTGCAATAGAAAAGATTCTTGACAGCGTTAAGTCTCAGTAACAACAGCAAAATTATGCATACATAAGACATACTTTGAACATGAATAAAACCTAAAATTTTAACATGCTTTAAAAATAGTCACTCTATGCCTAATGTAAATACAAATGGAAAACACTGCGGATGAATTAACAGGCTTCGATTGGAGTATCCTTGATTATATAAGAAAGTCACTCATGCTGCCCCAGAAGTGGAGAGAATGAAGAAACCAACGGCTCCTGTGGAGCTGCCAGTGCCTGCAGCGGTACCCACGGAAAAGCTTTTCCTTCCGGAAGACTCGCCTTTGGTCAGCATGGCTCCTTTGTGAAGTCCTAGAGCGGTTAACAGTCTCTTCAGACTTCCCAGGTGGGTCCCAAAGGACCGGATTCCATCAAAGCTCTTGAAACCCCTTTTAAAGTAGACTTAGCTACATGAAGGTTAAAATTATAAATTTTAATTACTGAATATTATTCAGAATATGATGATTCTGGGAACTAAGTTCCACATGAACGATTATATAAAAACCACCAACTACTTCAGTTCTTCATTCCATAGTCATGGCAGCTGCAAAGATCGACGCCGTTTTTGGTTGTGGGTACCCTCTGTCCCACACTTGTCTTTTACTAGACCTTCCCTGAAAGAGATAAATAAAAATGTAAAGTACAGTACTTTGGGACAGTAACAGTTTCTTTTTAAGACTTCCAAGAGCAAAGCAGTTAGTCTGTGAAGACTGTGTAGTGCTTTCAAAGGTGCGCTCGCTTGCCTGGTGGTGTTCCATCAGTTCCCGAAGTATCAAACCATACACCACGGAACCCTGTTCCTGAAACGTAGAAGTCCTAAGAAAAGATAAATTACAATGATTGCTACAGCGTGAGGAAGGTGCACCAGAAACTCCTCCAGAGGCTGCTGAAGGACACAGCAGTGCTGGGGTAGATGGAGGCTCCATCAGGGAGGTCACCGGGGAAGTCATGCAGGGAGGAGGGCTGGGGACACTTCACAAGAATCTTCTTTAAGTCAACCAAGAAGAGCATTAGTCCTTCAGACACTCAGTCCGCGGAGCTTTCCTCTCCAGCGCTGAGTTTTGCATGGCGTCACAGTCTTCCTTCTGGGATCTTCACCATGCAGACACAGCCCCGCTGCAGTCTGTGCTGTGTGTCCTGGGCCGAGCAGAGGGCAGTGATCAGTACCGGTGGGCCTGGTGAGATGGGTGGTACTGTGTACTCTGTTGAGATGAAGCGTAGCCTAGTGTGTTCTGGGGCTGGGAAGACCCCTGGACGCTGCTTTGGTAATTCAGGCGAGAACCGGAGTGCTAGAAAAAAACAGGAAAGGGTTACTGACCGCAGAGAGGCTCAAGATGCCAACCACAGCAGGACAGAGACATCAGCTCAGCCTGAGGCTCCCGGCTCAGCTCCACAGCAGTCGACACGTTCTGCTCATCTGAAATAGCGGCCTGCTTAGACCGGGACCACCCTGGCTGGCACTGGATTTGGCTGGGCAGTGGGAGGGTGAGCTACACTGGTAAAGAAAGGCAGAGGGATTTAGCCTTTTCCATGACTAAGATTTGACAACAAAACAATTTGGTAACCGGAAAAAGTGATATCCATAAGATATAACTGCATACTGATAATTCTCACTTTCATAACTAGCGGTGACTAGGAAACCATTCTTTTAAGGCAGAGTTTTCAGAGCATGAACGAGGGTCACTGGGAGCCTGCCAGTGAGTGAACAAGAAGGCTGTCAGGACGGGCCAGCTGGGGACAGGGACTGTAAACTTCGGGTGATATTCAAAATGAAACTTTCTCACCAAGAAATCTTATTTCCCATCTAAAAAGTAAAGAAAGCAGCCGGGCGGTGGTGGCTCACGCCTTTAATCCCAGCACTTGGGAGGCAGAGGCAGGCGGATCTCTGTGAGTTCGAGGCCAGCCTGGTCTCCAAAGTGAGTTCCAGGAAAGGCGCAAAGCTACACAGGGAAACCCTGTCTCGAAAAACCAGAAAAAAAAAAAAAAAAAAGAATAAAATAAAATAAAATAAAATAAAATAAAATAAAAAGTAAAGAAAGCAATTTGCTTACATGACTGGCCTCAAGAGACAGCAGACAGACAGCTTTCAGCCTAGGCTAAACCTTGTGCTAAAACAACTTTTTTAATGACAATATTTTCTTTTTCAATAGGGAAAAAAATGCACATCCCTTTCTTTTCGTGTGTGTGTGTGTGTGCGTGTGTGTGTGTGTGTGTGTGTGTGTGTGTGTGTGTGTGTAAAAGGCAGGGCTGGCCTAGAACTCACTATGTAGGCCAGGCTGGCCCTGGAACTCTCAACAATCCACCTGCCTCAGTTTCTCGAGTGCTGAGATTCCAGGGCTGGCCACCATACCATGCTCCTCTTTTTGAAGTATTAATCATACTTGCTTATATTAAAACAGCCTAAAACCCCACACATGGAAACTAAGCAGGGCAGCATCTCCTCACAGATCAGTTCAGTATGAATACAACAAGGTAAAAGTAACTCAGAATCGAATACAAGAAAACAAAATATGGCACTGTTCTTAAGACAGTGTTAAAAATGGCTTATTTTGAAGAGTGTGCCAAAACAACCCTAGAGGTATCTCACTCCTTACAAATCCTAGAGTCAGATGGGAGCGAAGTCTTTTCCCTTTAGTTTCCTTAACCAGTGCCACAGCTGCAATTTCCCTTTTGTCTTAACACCAAAAAGTACTATCTAGCGTCAAAACAATTTCAATATAACTACAATTGTTTCTGAGACCTGTTTCTCAGTGTTTATCATTTCCCGTGTCTATGTGGCTACCAACTGACTATTTCCTCCAGTAAGAGCAATCTTTCTCAAGCTCTGTCTGTTCTCAGGGTTCTCGATTTTGTCCAATCTGCAGTCAGCACGGACAGAGTACTGACATTTCTTTAAGGAGCCTCCGCCTCCTTCTTTTCCCTCCCAGGGGTGTTATGATAAAAAGTCACAATAGGAAATACCTCACAATTGCGTGAAATGTGATAAAAAAAAAATCTTCCCTTTCATGGAACGCCAGAAACATAACTATCTAGTTTCTATATCAGATTCTGGAGCTAAGAATTATTTAACTGTAAGAGGATTTGTTAAAAGTCAATATCCATGGGGTTGGGGATTTAGCTCAGTGGTAGAGCGCTTGCCTACCAAGCGCAAGGCCCTGGGTTCGATCCTCAGCTCCAAAAAAAAAAAAAAAAAAAGTCAATATCCTATTTCATAAAATGCATTCATACCAAAAAGGAGCAGCCATGCAGTACCTGATAATCTGACGGCATAACGGGGCCGCCTGCGCTTGCACCCGCAGGCCCAACTCGGGGCTTCTTGTTTGGAGGCACCTGGTTCAGGCCCGAGTCCTGGCTGTGCTGCAGCCCTGCTCCAGCACCAGCCCCGCCGGCCGCCGCCGTGGCTCCCCCTGCAGTCCCATTGGTCTGGGCACTGCTCTGCGGTGGTGGAGGAGCCTGTGGTGGGGCTGCAGCCTGCTGTGGAGGGGCTGTGGCCTGCTGATGCGGGTTCTGCTGCTGTGGCTGATTCTTTTAGGGGAAGGGGGAGAAAGATCCGAAATTTTACTGTGAAGCCAGATGAATGGGAATTCATTTCACTATTTGATACACACGTGTGACTGGTGACACACCTGCGGTATAACCTGGTCCCACGGGGTGACAACCTCCAAAATACATCCTTCCCAAAGACTAACACAGTGAGCCCTGAACAGCAAAGGTTTCTGAAGTTCATTTAGACCGTGTAGCATCTCCAAATTCAACAGACATTTCAGTGGGTACCACAAGGCACATGGGAAATACCACCACACTCCTTAAAACAACTAAAAGCCTTTTCAGTCAGGACTTTGGAAAACAGAGCAGGGGGGAGTGGCTAATACAGCCCATTAACATAAAGGATGGAGTGATGCTCAGGAAAGTATAGCAGGGTGGAGAGGACACTGGACAAAATGAGCAAGAACTGGGACTAGAATGGGCTCCTAAGACAAAACAGAAGCTCAGTTTAAACTTCAAAGTCCACCTTCAGTCTCCAAACTCCCACAAAGAGCAAAATAAACATAAGTTACATAGAAGGTGGGCAAGTGTACAGATCAAATCCTGCCCCTCAATCACCCTTCCGCTGCGTTTGCGCTCTGAAAGTCAGTGCTGCACGGAGCTCATACCTTGTCCCCCTTCTCTTCCGGTTCATCCTCATTGAGGAATTCTCTTTTGGGGTATGGAATCTGGCAGCCGGCAAACACACTAAAACCATGGAAAAAGAAACGCATGTCACAATCTGTAATTCTATCACCTTACTTTAAAATTTTACTTTTTCTTTCTTAACTTGCATCCCATTCTTTACCATGACTGGCGTTTGCTGGACGCCTTCCGAACATCTTCATCTGAGTAGTAAGGAAGGACAAGTCACTACCTGCCCACCCTGCTGACTGCCACTGTCGCGGCTGAGGTGGGACTGCTGCTGGACTGCGGCTCGCAGGCTCGCAGGCCGACACAGAACTCTGTCAGCACTACTGCAGCAGTACCAAACGAAACTGTCTTTGCATTTGCTTCAACACGAAAATGAATTCCCCTCCAGAAAAAAAAAAGGCGTCTAGTATTTACACGCCCGGAGCACAGGCTTGGAAGGCGAGGTGTGGGCAGGCTGTCTGTCAGGTGCACCGGTCCCTCTGGTTACCTCTGATCTTGCTGCCTTGTGCCCGAGTTGAGTCTGTTCTGGCTTTCATCTAGGAAGCTGCTGCGGCCCTTTCTCTGAGCAGATTTCCTCTGTGCTCCCCTGGCATTCAGCGGCATCCAACACCCTCAACATGGAGCAAAGACCACAGAGAAGGAAGGGTACATACTCTAGTGTGGGCAAGGGGTCCTCCTGAAAGTAAGGGTCTTGCAGAGCCTGCTCGGAGGTGATCCTCTTCGTTGGATCCATGGTAAGGAGTTTCTGAAGCTATAACAACAAATAAGAAATGTGACAGCCCATGAAAAGGTTGTTGACAAGTCACCTACCTGACTTTTGTATTAATGTCTGACATAACATCTAACACAGCTTTTACACACTCGTGTGTGTGTGTGTGTGTGTGTGTGTGTGTGTGTGTGTGTGTGTGTGTTTAGAGTAAGTTTTTCCATATGGGTTCCAGGGATTGGGGATCAAACCCAAGTTGTTGAGGCTTGACAACATATGCCCTTTACCCACTGAACCATCTTGCTAACCCTTACATCGTCTTGTACTGCTCCCTGAACAATTAGTATACTACATACATATTTATGAAATTACCATGAAGGACCCTTAAAATTCTTTCTTTTTTCTGATATGAATCATTTAAGAAATTTAAGACTAGAAGTCAAGGATGATTCTCAATGGAATAAGATTTAATTTCTCAAGCATCCAGCAATTAATCAATCTCCCTCTCCCTCCCTCCCTCCCCCTCCTTTTCACAAGGAAGACTAGCTGGGACAATTCTGCAGTGAACAGGACGAGGTGCTGTGCTGAGCAGGTTTCAGTGGGGGAGAGAAGCACCTACCAGGAGGAACACCTTGCTGTCAGGCTTGACCTTGTGTTTCTCCATGTACTTGAGGAGGCTACTGTTGGCGTACCTGCAAGGATAGGAGCCCACATGATCTGTAGTCCTAAAGGACCATTCTAAGGGAAGTTCTCTGTGCAAACACACTACTTAACACTGACACAGTAGGAAAAGAAAGTTGTTAAACACTACAGACCAGTTTTTAGTGCTGGTCACTTTGGGATGCTTATGTATAACCATTAGAACTGAAAATACAAATAGCTTGAAATTCAGCCATTGCTTTGATGTGCACTCACGTCTAAGAGACGGCTTGCTTGGTTTCTGCTTTTGAAGTAGAGTAGGTCATGCATAAAAGGCAGGTGTTCTACAGCCGAACATCATCTCCCTACTTGAGAGTCAGGTCTCACCAAGCTGTACAGGCCTTGAACCCACCCTTCTGTCTCAGCCTCCTGAGCAGGGAGGGTCATAGGCCTTTGTTACCAGGCCTAGCTTAAGGGACACATGCACACATGAGTATCAGGACATATGAGAATATTATTACTAGCATTTCTATAATATAAAACAAACAAACAAACAACAACAAAACCCACCAACAAAACTCCAACCTATAAACAATCAAATATCCACCTATTAAATGCTAGGTAAACCAACTGTTAATTTAGTCAGAGTAAATGAAATGTTATAAATACGTGAACTGAATAGGGAAGATGAATGACACCATTTACATACAGCTCGAAGACCCATCAAACTAAGTGAGTATGAGAGATGCCTGCATGGGGTTACAAACACAAATTCAGAGTATCCAGTCTTCCCTCTGAGAGGGAACAAGGAGGGAGGCACCCAGAGATGCCAGTCCACTCAGTAACATTCTACTTCCTAGGTTAAGAGGAGAGTGGAGAGACAATCATTTGACTGTTCTAAGTATTTCCTAAGTATGAAATATTTAAACTTTAAATAGTTCTAAAATATTAAAAAATGTGCTTTACATGTATAAATGTATAAACCATTATTAGTGTTTTGATGATTTCCCTGTCTTTCATTATTTATGTATGGAGCAGAATTGGTGCTCCTTAAGATTGTTTAAATAGAGGCTGGGTGGTGGTGGCACACACCTTTAATACCAGCGATCAGGAGGCAGAGGCAGGCGCATCTCTGTGAGTTTGAAGCCAGCCGGGTTTACATAGTAAGTTCCAGAACAGCCAGAGCTACATAGAGAAACTGTGTCTCAAACAAACCAAAACAAAACAAAAGCCCCAAACAAAAAAAAGTGTTAGAAAGGGAGGTGCCTGGGAAAAAATGAGATGCCTCAGAGTTACAGATGTGGCTCTCACAGGACAGTCACTTCTGCTTCACACATGGTAAAATCAGGGGGATTTTTTTTTGCTTTGGATTTATAAAATTAGAACCAGTATAAAAATTTATGTTTTTACATTTAATGTTGTCTCATTAACATTTCCTTTATCAAAAGTTCTATACAATTATTCTGAGTAGCTGAATTGCCCACTGATCTGGAGCAGTTCCATCACAGCTCTGAAATGTGTGTCCTTATGAACTGACTCAGCACACATGGCAAGGACACACTATTGCATGAGACAAGGGACTGCACTCGACTCTGGCTTGGTTATTTCCCCACTGTGCAATCCTGAACAATAGGTTAACATCTATGAAGACTAAGCTCTCATTTGAAAAAGTGGATTATAATTGTACCCACCCTGTAAGCTTGTTCCCTACAAAGAGTGAAGAACTAAACAGTACCTTGTAACAACCTGATTTTCCTAAAACAAATTCTTGGGACAATCAGGTCAAAGGTGCACATCTGAAGTATTTTTTTTGTTGTTGTTGTTGTTTCGTTGCTGTGGGCCTTTTGCTTTCTTCTTGGCAAAGTACCAGGGATCAAACCCAGGGCCTTACACATATTAGGTAAACATTACCATGAGCTACACATTCCTAACAATCAGAACATACTATTTTTTTTAATTTATACTTATTTTACATATACAAATGTATGCCTGCATGTATGTATGTGAGATACATGTCAATAGTGACCTGAGAGGCCAGAAGAGGGTGTTGGACCCCTTGGAACTGGAGTTACAGATGGTTGTGAGCCACTACATGGGTGCTGGGAACCTAACCAGGGTCCTCTGCAAGAGCAGCAAGTGCTGGGCCATCTCTCTAACCCTGCTTCTGAGATGGGATTTTGCTATATTGCCCAGGCTAGCCTCAAGCCTGGTTTAGCCTCTTAGGTATCTGGGACAACAGGGCATGCTTCACAGCACCCATTCAGAAGCTACATTTGTACCAAGTCTCCAAAAACACTCATTCTTACAGAAGAACAAGTGCCCGTTGTGTGGTACCCTGGACAATACTTAGGTATATCAGAGCATTTATGGACAAGGTAGGTACTGGATTTGGTAAGAGGAAGAAGCCTTATGGTTTACAGAGAAATCATTTCTCTTCCTGTCTCAGGGCTTCTTTGTCCAATCAGCTGTTTTCCTGAGTTAACACTAGATGCTAAATTGTCTCAATCATATAAAAAAGCCTTGAATTTACCTCACTGCTGAATTCTTGGTTGTAACTGTTTTATTTTTTCTGAATGTTAGACTTTCTAAATTCTTCTCTTCTAGGAGCTGAATAGTTTCCAAAACAACATAAACTTTCTAAGTATTTATCAAATTGTATTTATTTGAACATTCAGGTTTACAAAGTCAATTAACAATCTCCTTCGAATGTGTTCTTCCTCTTTTTCGGCTTGCTGAGGGCTAAATCCAAACATCTTTCCAGTGAGCAGCCTGACTCCCTCAGCCTTGCCCTGCTTTCGAATGAGCTACTTGGAGTTGACACTTTAAAATAATTACAAAAACATCTACTGCCACTCTTAGCAATTCATTTGCAAAGTATTTTGGAAATTCTTTTTCTCTGATAAAAGAAGGTTAATATTGTAGGGAAAAGGGCTGGCTAGAGAAACCCACCCTGACCCTGGAGCCCAGAATTAGGGAATTAGGGAAAGATGGCTCAGATAAAGCCAGTAAGAGAAACACAGTTTAGCTCAGATCAGAGCCATCTCTGCCCCTGTCCAACTGACTTGTGAAATCAACCAATCACAGAGCAGGACAGCAGAATCCTGGACCTAGGGCTCAGGACCAGGGAAAGAAACACAGCCTGTGTTTGGGACCTGGGCCAGAGAAATGAACCAAGGAAACACGCCCTGACTCTGAAACCAGTACCAAAGAAACACTCTTGGCCCCTAGAATCAGAGTCAGTGAAAGAAATGTGCCCTGGCCTTAGAGGTAGTGACAGAAATCTAAGTAAGGCCAGTGAGAGAAACACAGTTTAGCTCAGATCAGAGCCATCTCTGCCCCTGTCCAACTGACTTGTGAAATCAACCAATCACAGAGCAGGACAGTAGAATCCTGGCCCTAGGGCCCAGGACCAGGGAAAGAAACACAGCCTGTGTTTGGGACCTGAGCCAGAGAAGTGAACACTTTATCCTCAAACCCAGAACCCAGGAAATATGCCCTGACTCTGAGACTAGTACCAAAATAACACTCTTGGCCCCTAGAATCAGAGTCAGTGAAAGAAATGTGCCCTGGCCTTAGAGGTAGTGTCAAAAAGCCAAGAAAGGCCACTGAAAGAAACACAGTTTGGCCCTGAAATCAGGGCCATCTCTGCCCCTTGCTCACAAACTGGCCAATCCCTGGGCAGAAAATAAACTAACCAATTACAGTTGACTCCACCCCCTAGACATCCTATATAAACCACCCTGCCCGGTCAGTTGTGAACTGTTCTCTCCACCCTGGTAGAGGCAGTTACTCTCCTGGACTCCTCCTTCCCAAATAAACCTCTTTCTCAAAAGAGTATTGGGTGAAGACCTTCATTGGGAGCTGAACAGAAGAACCTTGCTGGGACGTCCCATAGTGGACTGAGCAAGGGGGAGCTGAACAGAAGAACCTTGCTGGGACGTCCCATAGTGGACTGAGCAAGGGGGAGCTGTACAGAAGAACCTTGCTGGGACGTCCCATAGTGGACTGAGCAAGGGGGAGCTAGTAACACTGAGCCAGAGATTGTGGCTCTCCAGGTGAGGAGCAGGATTGCTGTGTCCTGCGGGGAAACCATCCCCCATCATACCATCATACCAGGTATATCCTGACTTTCCCGAAGAGTCAGGATACCCTTCCTTGCTGAAGCAGTTTCAGGCCTGACTCTCCCGAGAAGTCAGAAAACCTTCCTTTCCAAGGTTGGGCTGTTTCTTTGCAGTCTCAGCCATCAGAGCTGTGCTAAACAGCTCCAGGTGTCCGGGACACCTTCAGGGCAGAGCTCTTGTCCTAAGTAGCTCTGAGGTGTCCGGGATACCTCGCCCTCTAGGGCTGAACTGTCTCCTCGCAGTCTCAGCCATCAATTTACTAACATTTGGTGCCAAAACCCGGGACACCAAACCCAGAGCTTTTGCAAGCTTTTGCAGTTTACTAACATTTGGTGCCGAAACCCGGGACACCAAACCCAGAGCCTTTGCAAGCTTCTGCAGTTTACTAACAAATATTCTTTTACTTTTGAAACACTATTTTATTTGAAATAAAGTATTTTCTAGATCGCTGTTCTCAACATATTTTGCTTTAGTGATGGCTGTGGTTTGCTGTTGTTTTTGTTTTGAGACAGGATCTTATTATGTAGACCAGGCTGGCCTGGAGCTCCGCTACGTAGACCAGACTGCCCTAACTCAGAGATCAGCCTTCTTCAGCCTGGGGTTAAAGGCATGTGCCACCACACCCAGATTGAGTAGAGACAGAAACACCACAGAAAAGGCCACTGCAGGATTGTCAGCAGAGCATGCTGGTATTCTAACTATACTGGCAAAGCTGATGGGTAGAAACAGATTCAAAGCATTTCTAGAAGAAAGAATTGAGCAGATGTCCTAATCATCTGGAATGCAGAGAGGTATGAGGAAGTCAAATGCATGAGGGTGAGACAGAAGGCGTGGCCTCACAGGTCTTGGGCAGGTAGGAGTTCTGTTTCAGGCCGAGACTCCGTTGGTGGTTGTCTTAGTTAGGGTTTCTATGGTTGTGAGGAGACACCATGACCACGGCAACTTTTATAAAGAGAAACATTTAATTGGGGGTGGCTTACAGTTTAGAGGCTTAGTCCATTATCATCATGGTGGGACATGGCAGTGTGCAGGCAGAAATGGTGCTGGAGAGGTAGCTGAGAGTCCTACATCTTGCAGGCAACAGGAAATGGGTGTGGCTTGGGCACATGGGACCTCAAAACCCCCAAAGTGACACACTTCCTCTAACAAGGCCAAACCCACTCCAACAAAGTCACACCTCCCAAAAGTCACCCCTAGCAGCTTTTGGGGGACAAATACAACTATCACAGCGGTTTAGTAAGGGAATTTGAAAATTGGGGAAGTACTGAGCAATACATGCAGTTTAGTGAGCTAAGTGCTGCCCCTACCCACCAAGCACCTCTCTGGGACGTGCAAGCTGTACAAATGGAAACTTTATCAAAACTGTGGGGTGTGTCAAGGAAAATGTGGAGTGACAAAGAAGCCCAGGCCAAAACCCTGCGGGGTTATTCTAGAGGGCAGAAGGCCCTACCAAAGGCTTCGTGAGCAGGGGCCGAGATGAGCAGTGCTCTTCTCTAGTTCCCGTATGAGAACTGCTTTCATTTCCATCAACTGTCTTGTACTGAAAATTGGCTGGTAAGCTGAAGTGATCTTGGTTGTCAACTTGACTGCACTTTTGGAACCAACTAAAATGCAAGCCACTGGAGCACTCCTGTGAAGGGTTTTATTATAACTATTATTTTTATTTATCTGTTTGTTTATTTCAATGTATATGAGTGTTTTCCTGCAGAGGCCAGAAGAAGGCATCAGATCCCCTGGATCTAGAGTTACAGAAGGTAACTGCCATTTACGTGTTGAGAACTGAACTGAGTCCTCTGTAAGAGCTGTAAAGGCCCTTAACTGATGAACCATCTCTCCGATTCTTCTTTTTCTCTTTTTAAAAAATTATCCTATATATGGGCATCTGGCTGCACATATTTCTGTGTACCATGCTCATAAAGTGCCCACTGGAGGCCTGAAGAAGGTGTAAGATCTCATGAAACTGGAGTTACAGATAGTTGTGAGCTGCCAAGGAGTCCTGGGAATGTGAGGAATTCTCTTTATCAGATAATTTGAAACAGGAAGATGCACCTTGTGTGGGCAGCATCTCTCTGGTAACAGCCCAGATAAAAAACACGGAAGAAGAAAACTGCGTTTGCCTGCTCGCCCTCACTCTTACTGGCAAACCTGCTATCCTGTTGCTGGTTCTTCACCAGATTTAGAATCAATTTCTCTGGGATGCCAATGTAGACTGAAGATGGGTAGCTCTCCAGGAACCGTCCAGTCCTTCAGTGCCAAAATGAGACTGCTGAGACATTCATCGGCCTTGTGGACCGAACCACGACCCAATTCTCAGCCTCTCCAGTATGAGACAACCAACCAACTGTGGGACTACCTGGACTATATCCTATAAGCCAATCTACTACCTCCCCCACTCCCCACTCCGCCCATCAGTTCTGTTCCTTTAGAGAACCCTGGCTAGTGAAGCTGGCCTTTGCACTTCCGTCACTTCTACTCGACACACACGCCTCCAGCAGCTGGTTTTACTCAGATCCTGGACCACATGGCTCCTCCTTGCCATCCTTCCTAGTTTCTTATGGCAGCATCTCAGTCACCAATAATTACTCAGATAGGAATAAAACCACAGCTATAGTATTGAACTGAGGCCTTTATTATAGTAAAATTGTAACTGTTTTTATTTTTGGGGGTGTGTGTATGTTAAGACAGGGTTTCTCTGTGTAGCCCTGGCTGTCCTGGAACTTGCTCTGCAGACCAGGCTGTCCTTGAACTCAGAGCTCCACCTGCCTCTGCTTCCTGAGTGCTGGGATTGTGCACCACCGAGCCTGCCTCTGTTTTTAACTATCGCAGCCCTAAACTGGGTATACAGCTAAAATCATTTGGCATATACTCTTTAAATTACAGGCATGACAGGTAACTAACATCTGAGTCTCTGGTTTAAACCTACATCCTTTTTAAAAGAAGAGTGAATTTTCCTACTGAAGCTACAATCTGTAATTAACAAGCCTGAGAATTTGTCTCCCCCACAATATCTATGCTGAACTCTGACGATCACCCCAGTGTGAAGTATGAAAAGGGAGGCCTTCAAAGGTGTTGATTATGGAGGGTTAACACAGCGTTCACACCCTTTTGCCCTCCCACCACAGACCACAGCAACAGGGCATTCTTCAGAGTTGACAGCAGGCAAACAGACAGCGAACCTGCCAGCACCTCCATCCTGGACTCCCCAGCTTCCGTACCTGTCTGCTGTTCATCAATTACTCATCTGGGATTTTTGTTTTGTTTTTCCCGGCACAGATGGACTTCAATAATCTAGAATTACTTACGTTGTTCTTCTGAAGTCTTTTTGAAGTGTTGGGTACTCTGGCATTTTTCTAATATCTTCCCAGTCTTTATCTTAAAAAAAAATTATTTATAGAAAATATCTTATTAAGTCTCCTAATTCTTTTAATTTGAAAATAAACATAAAACAAACTTTATGCATGCTCTTACAATGGAACACTTTTGAACTATAACTCAAAATAGTATTTTGAAAAAGGCAACAAATTACCTGCGGGAAACCCCATGACACTAAAGATCCGATCTAGCTGATCATGATGAAAAGGATTGCTTGTTTTTATATCTTCCTGACGACAGTGAAAAATAGGCTCTGACGTCAACAATTCAGCAAATATGCAACCTATTGCCCATATATCTATGAAGGGAAAAACAACTTCTTACACAAATGCATTACATTTATATACATTCGCTAGTTACAATTACTGCATATAATTCCAATTGACATACAAAACTATATTTTAGTAGAGGAATGTAGAATAGTTTACCACAATGTCAAACACATCTTGAAGATAAACTACATAAACAAATAGTTTAATTATATTCATTAACTAGAATAAATGTCAGTATGCTCTGTTATAAAACAAACTACCCAACAGAAAGCTATGTTGTAATGCTGCTGTGGGATAATGCTCTTTCTTGTACACCGTAAAGATTTGTCACTTGAATTGGTTTAATAAAATGCTGATTGGCCAGTAGCCTGGCAGGAAGTATAGGTGGGGCGACCAGACTAGAATTCTGGGAAGAGGAAAGGCAGGGTCGCAGAGGAGGCAAGATGAAAATGCCATTGAGAAAAGGTACTAAGTTACATGGCTAAACACAGATAAGATGGGTTAATTTAAGTGTAAGAGCTAGTTAGTAATAAGCCTGAGCTACCAGCTGAGCATTTATAAGTAATATTAAGCCTCTGATTTCCCTCCACAGAAATCAGCCTTCTGGATAATGGGTAATGGCCTTCAGAGTAACCATTGTTTACCATACCATGACCTGCTATGATAAAAGGCCATAAGACATAATCTAATCTTCCTTAATGACACAGCCACTGTCATGATCATCAGGGACATCCATCAGTACCACACAGTACTATTGTGTCGGCTTTTCAACTCTTTCCTGTCTTCCACATCATGCTGTCTGTCACTCCTGTCCCCAATAGCTCCATCATCTCTCTTCCTCCTGGTGGCTTCTAACACAGTCAGTGAGGACCGCTACTGTAGGCTGCCAGTCATGTCAACTCCGTATTGGTCCTCTATTCAGAGCAAAATCTAGATTTCCCTGTGAACTGTTTGCATAAAGAACCTCAGAAAAGCAAGAACGTTAAATTCTGTTTCCTGCCAACATTATCTTTTTGTTATTGTTGGGTTTTTTTGTTTTGTTTTGTTTTGTTTTGTTTTGTTTTTCAAGACAGGGTTTCTCTGTGTAGCCCAGGCTGGCCTCGAACTCACAGAGATCTGCCTGGCTCTGCCTCCCAAGTGCTGGGATTAAAGGCGTGCGCCACCACTGCCCGGCCTGCCAACATTATCTTAATTTTGTATTTCCATCCAGCTCTTGCATCACTTATACTTGTTTCTGACACAAAGCAGGTATGGAGAAAAGTGAGAATGAGTGAATATGTATGTGTTTATATAGACTGTTATGAATATATTTTAAACTCAGAGATAACTGATTTGGAAGTGATTATTTTTCTCTATCTTAACAATCTGCCTAACTTCTACTGTGAATGGATAATTAGGATTTGACTAAAATTGGTTATTATGATTTTGTTTTGGAGAGGAGATATGATCTTACTGTGTACCCCAGGCTGGCCTTAAACTCACTCACAACCTTCTTGCATCGGCACCCTCCCAGGTAGTAGCATTGCAGGAATTAGTACCTGGTAAGTAATGATGTTTTCATCTTAAGTGGTAAATCTCATTAACTGAGCAGAAAAGTTGCAAACTAGTTAAAATTCAATTTCAGTTCTCCTCACATTTATTAAAAACAAACAACAACAACAACAACAACAACCCCACCACATCTATTTCAACAGGAGAGGGAAGCTGAGAAGGAAAACTAGTACAACTATGCTTTCCAAGAAGTGTGCTCCCCAGTGTGCAGACACACACAAAACTACCCAGGAAGGCCCGGGAAAGTTGCATTTCTGGGAACTTGTTGTATGTGTAACATTAACTTGGGGGGTGGGGGGTGGCAATTTGAATGAGAATTGTCCCCATAGGCTCCTATTTGAATGTTTTGGCCCTAGTTGGTGGAGCAAGTGTGCCACTGCTCCGGGCTTTTCAAGGTTTCAAAGGCCTATGCCGTTCCCAGTTAGCTCTCTTTGCTTCCAGCTTGTGGGCCAAGATGTCAGCTCAGCTCACGTTCCAGCACCATGCTTTCCTGCGGGCCGGATGCCGCGCCCGCCCCAGCATGATGGTCAAACCCTCTGGAACTATGAGCCCAAAATGAAATTCTTTCACAAGCTGCCTCAGTCATGGTGTTTTTGCCACAGCAACAGAAAAAGTAAGGCAGTGAGAAACAATTTTAGCAGAAAAAATATTTTGGCTAACTATCTCTTTTCTTAACGGGAAATCTCCTTTTCTATCTATATTATACAAATTGCAGGGGAGGGCCAGGGCATATGGATTGCTTCTGATTCCACATCCTTTACCAGGCATGCTCAACTTCAAGCTGCATGAGTCCCAGGGTAGCTATGAATACGGCCCAATGCATTTATGGATGATGAGGTCATTTACATGCTGCAATGCAAAAAAACGATGACCACTCCTGCCCTGAACTATACACTATCTTTCTTATTAGACGGCTCTATTAATTTCCAGCTAACATTCCCCTACACACACACACGCTCTCAAACTTCTTCTCCCCTCCTACGCTCTGAGCGCTGCCTTCTGAGGTTCCCAACAGCTGGGAGGAAAAGACCGAGATAACAAGAAAAGCAAACCCATCAGGTCGGAAGATCAAAGAGCCACACTGGTTCTCAGCTCTCGGTCCTGAAGCCACTCCAGTCTCTCCTACTGACAGCTTGGCCTCAGCAGCCTCTGATCTGACTGGACACAGGTCCACTGTCACACTCACATTCCTCTGCAGTCCACACACTTGTCCCCACAGTTCTGAGACCACTCAGAAGCTTTTGCAAACGCTGAGTAATTGTGAGTATTTTATATTTATATTGACTTATATTTATATTAATATCACTTCAGCACTACACTACAGTATCTGGATTTTGAAGAAATCAGATCTTCTGGTAAGGCACTGGACTATGTGTCTGCTTTTGACCCCTGAATTAATTATGAGGCTAACTGCATCTCTCCAAAGACAGGAACAGAACTTGCAGTGCTCTGAGTGGCATGCTACTTCAGAAGCTTGTTAAACAGAAAGAATCTGGACTGTGTTTCTCGTGGATTTTGAGTACCATTCCACTCTTAGTGCCCTTGTTAAACAGATGCAACAGCCGCTAAGGTGATCAGGCCGCTACTGCCTACAGCCGGAGCAGCAGCTGTAGGAGAGAGGGAACATGCAGAGAAGTCCTCTCGGAAATACAAACCCGACACCCAGGCCCTGGCCACTGCTTCCTCTCTCCTTGCCTTCTCTTTTTCTTCGCTGTAAAGAGATCTCCAGAGCTGAGGAAGATTCTCACCTACTAACTCTCTATCCACAGCCAAGTCTTCCCTGTAGTTAGACAACAAAATCTCCAAAGTCTCCACTATAAGGAAGATCATAAATCCTAACAAACACATTCATAACCATTTTTCTTTCTCTAGTTCTTTTTCCTTTTGGTGGTCTGGCAAGTTGCTGAGCGACGCGATCCTACCAAGTCTGTGTTTCCTGCCTTAATGGACAAACTGCCATTCTGCAGACCATTCAAGAGAGATGGAACATCCCACTGTGTCATGGTTAGGACCCTTGGAGGAGCTTTTCTCCAGCATGATACTCCTGTCCTGGTTTTCTTTGTAAAGCCAGTTCCTAACCCTCTTTCCAGCTCTTCAGATCAACAGCTATGTAGCAGCGATAAAGGAAGATGTGCATGTCCTCGCTTCCATGTGCACTGGCTTTATAACCAACTATTTTACATTTAGGAGCACTCAGCTTGTCAATCATCTTGCTACTTACCAATGGCCTTTGTGTAATGCCTGGCACCGAGTAAAAGTTCTGGAGCCCGATACCAAAATGTCACAACCACTGGATCCAAATCTGCAAGTGGCTTTAGAGGAGAATTGAATAATCTGGCAAAACCCATGTCAGCTGAAAAATAAAATAAATATGTAAAACTCAATTTGACATGCTATCAGAGCCATGCAGGGGTTGGTAACTGCCCTTTCAAAGACGGACGCCTGCTCTAAGCACTGCACCCTGGTTAGGAACTGCATTTGTTTATCTTTACTGAGATACAGTCCTTGACACCATCTGCTTTACTGACAAGGAGACTAAAGCTTAAAAGTATGCTGATTCCTGAGAGCGAAGGCCTTAAGTTCAGAGTCGAAAGTGGGAGGTGAGCCTAAACTTCAGCTTCCTGGCTTTCAGGAGCAGTTGAAACATTCCAAAAGTCTCCTTGTTTAGGACTGTATGCCTCCCCATCTGAGAGCTGACTATCCATACCACTTAGTTCAGTATGCCCTGGAATCAGGTGCTACAAACTCAGGAGGGCTGAATTACACGTGTCTCTTCCCAAGCCTGTGCTCAGTGACATTGGACTAGACACGTGGAATCAACTATGGGGGAGCAATTAGAGCAGGCAAAACAGAAAATACCATTATCAGGACCTTTCTCCTAGAAAGTCGACTGTAACAGTACATACACAATACCGAGAACATACATAAGAAATATATATATATATATAATAGATAATTACTGTAAGAGATATACAGAGAGTTGCTATAGTGATTCATTTAACAAAGATGTAAAGAAACTAAGTATTAGGGGTACTTGTCACTCTAAGGTTCTAGAGATCTTTTTTATGATTTCATAAATAGGATGTACATTACATCTATAAGGCACTTTACACATGGCATTCATACACATCATCCAACCTCATTTCACCTTCGTAAGAACCCTACTTTAGTACTTTGCTTCTCACTTCTGAGATGAGGACTCTAAAGCCGAAGACAATTAAATGACTTGTCTTTGCTCACAGGAAGAGCAAGTCATCAGTGCTCAAAAGCCAGGTTTTGACTTAGCAGCCATCTTCTTGTGTGTACATGTGCACATGCCGTGGGTGTGCCGGCAGAGGCTGGTATCAGGTGTCTTTCTCTTACTCTTACGTTGTCTAGCCATTCCTTAGAAACTGAAACAATCCATCTCAGCCGGAAAGTTCCTTGCTGGTGCAGACTGTTTGAAACCAGAAGGGAAACAACTTCTGGTTTCTTTCTTTCTTTCTTTCTTTTTTTTTTTTTTTTTTTTTTTTTTTTGGTTTTTCGAGAC
>CABHPR010134926.1:2123-13917 GCA_902168415.1 Peromyscus melanophrys
AAGGAAGGAAGGAAGGAAGGAAGGAAGGAAGGAAGGAAGGAAGGAAGGAAGGAAGGAAGGAAGGGAGAGAGAAAGAAAGAAAGAGGGAGGAGGGAGAGAGGGAGGGAAAGAAGAAGGAAGGAAAGAAGGAAGGGAGAGAGAGAGAAATGGTGAATAGAGAGAGAGAGGGGTGGGAGGAGATAGGAAGGCTGGGAGGTAGGGGGCCAGCTGAGCATGATGGCCCATACCTGTAAATCCCAGCGCTTGAGAGGCCCAGGCAGGAGGATCTCCTCAGGTTCAAGGCCATCTGAGATTCATACAAAGATACTGTGTCAAAAATAAATAAAGTAGAAGGAGATAAGAGGGAAGGAGAATCTACCAAAAGGCATTTTGTTCAAAATTGTCACAATGATATCCAATACTTGGAGTGTTAATTCCAAGACTTTAAAAAAAAATAAATAGAGCCAACCCTGTTGGCGGAGGTGTGGATGAGCATGGGAGAGCTGTTGCCATTACTCATCTGTCTGTGGCAGCATGGGCGGGGGTGGGGGAAGATGTCCTCCATCAGTGCCTGAGGCAGGTGGGAGAACTGGCCCTGAGGTCATAAGAGCAGGAGAGCTGTTCCTGCCCCTCACCAACTGCAGGAGAGCAGACCCTGCACCTTGCCTGGGCAGCATAATAGAGCCAACTCTGTTGGTGGAAGTGTGGATGAGCTAGCCCTGATGTTGTGAGCATGAGAGAGATGTCCCCATTACTCATATGTCATGTGGTGGCATGGACAGAAGAAAGATGCCCCATCTACCCACCCATCAATGCCTGAGGCAGGTGGAAAAGGTGGCCCTCAGGTCATAAGAGTGGGAGAGCTATTTGCGCCCTTCATCAGCTGCAGCAAGAGAGAGCAGCCTACACCTCACCCAGGCAACACAGTAGAGTTGGTCCTGAGGGTATAGAGGTGGGAGAACTGATCCTGAGGAGGTAGAAGTGGGAGAAATGGTCCCACCCCTTGCTCATGGATG
Organism: Peromyscus melanophrys; assembly: GCA_902168415.1. NCBI lineage: Eukaryota > Metazoa > Chordata > Mammalia > Rodentia > Cricetidae > Peromyscus > Peromyscus melanophrys. Next base: position 3,119 of record CABHPR010134926.1, read on the forward strand.
GAAGGGGTGACCTAGCCAGGACAATGCTGGAGAACTCCCCCTGGTGGCAAAGAAAGGGAAGAGCTGGCAGGCTGGCCAACCCTGCAACTACCCAGGTCCAGAACCAGGGTTAAATGTTGGCCCACCCCAACATTCACCCCATTGGTGGTCTGGAGTGCAGGGCCTGAGAGGGGTGTCGGTCCTGTGGACCCAGGGCTGCAGGATCTGCATGACACAGGACAGCAAAGGGATGTCCAGGAAGAATGCCAGTGAGGGCCAGTGTCAATGGTGCAGCAGAGACCAGGGACCCCAAACCAGACTGATGATTCTTTGGGATGAGCACCTGCATGTAAAAATCTAGGAATAAAGGGATTTACTGTGTTACTCACTGTGTCACACTGCAGCTTCCAGGATGATATTTTTCCCTTTCTTCTCCCCTACCTTTCTTCTTAAATTTTATTTTGTTTCATTTGGAGTGGGGAGGGAGATGGGTGAGACCAGGACACATGATGTGGAGACATGATGTGAAAGACACAAAGAATAAATAAAAAGAAAGTTAAAAAAAGAAAAAGGAAATAGCTAAGTAATTTGATTTAATTTAAAAAAGGAAAATGTTTACCAAGGGGCTCACGGAAAGACTCCTCACATCACTGGTAAGCAGAAAGATGAAAATGCTTCTGACCCAAAGATGATTCTTCCTCCCTTATGCCACCCTTCTGCCTCTTGAATGCTCTCCTAACACATGATACTTTCCACCCCGGGAGGATGAACCAGCAGAAAGAGCCTCCACACACAGTCCCTCTCGATCTTGAGCTTCCCAGCCTCTGGAGCTATACTAGACCTCTGTTATTATAAATTACACAGGCTCAGGTCATCTGTCATAGCAAAACAACGCTGACTGAGACAGTGATTTTCTTCTTCCTTTTTTTTTCTTTAAAACCCTGATAACTCTCAGTAGCTACAGAAAATTCAATAGATTTTTAACCTCACTGAACTTTTATCTAAAAAGTATGACTAATATTGTGTACTTAACTGTGCTGGGAAGAGAATTGTTTTAAATAATTCATATGGACCACTCAGCACAATGATTGGCTCATAGTAAGAATAATAATAACATAAACTCAATGACTACTGAGAAGGTTAAAGGTAACATGGATGATGCTGTCCATTAAGACTCCCTAAGAAGAGAGATTCTGAGACAGCAATTATGAAAGACATGAATTATTTGGGAGAGCATTCATGGAAGAAATGACAGAAAAGACACTGAGATAAAATTACTCAGATAAACGTAGTAATCAGGTATATGTTCTACTAGCTCTACCTAGTTAATTGTAGTGAAAATCAAGAAAGAGGCAGCCGAAAGAGGAGGTAAGAAGCCTAGTCTCAAGCCTGAGAAATAACAGGACACGTCTGAATCAAGCAGAGACATGATATATAGAAATCAGGGTCTTGAGAAGGCCATTCTGAAAATGATCCACAAAAATGAACAGGAACAGGGCATGACTTGAGACAATGAAATGAAGGTGAAATCTATCACTCTGCCAGGCAAGAGGAGACAAGGAATAGGCTCAAAAAAGGGGGCGGGGGGACAAAACAAAAAATGCAAGAGCTCTTGTAGGGGAGTGTTTTCAGAAATGGGACACAGGCATGTCAACTTATGGCCGGCCCACTGGCTGTGCCAGGATAGCTCTTAATGGGGTCCAACACAGTTGGAAATGACAAGGTCATATTCTAATGACACCTGACAGAAGAAAAATAAGAAGCAAGAAAGGGAAGGAGAGAGAAGAGAAGGGAAACGGGAAGAGGAAGAGAAAGGAATCACAGTTTCCAATCCTGACCTGGAAAGCAGGTTGCTGCTTGGAGGAAACGCCCAAGTGTACACTATGTATAGGATGAGAGCAGGAAGTAAAAAGCAACCAAGACAGTTACTTAAAATGAAAGCAGGGGCTGGGAAGATGGCTCTGTCAGTAAAATGCTTACCACACAGACATGAGGGTGTGCACTTGATCCCAGGACTCACACAAACCAGGCACCACTGATATGTGCCTGTGATCCCAGCACTGATCTGAGACAGTGACATCCTGGGGAATTGGCTGCAGGGTTAAAGGGCTCTCTTCCTTCTACTGAGGCCCGTGGGAAGACGCAGGCCAGTATAAACCCATCATCGACATCACTAGGAGACCACAAGGAGAAAGCCTCCTTTCTGACTTGCACGGGGGACACCGCAGCGAGAAGCAAGCACTTTGTGCTTTGAGATCCTTAAACTTGAGGCTTGTTTGCTGCTGCTCAAAACTTCGCCTATCACAAAAGAGGGAGCTACCAAAGCATAGTGGCACAGGGTTGTGATCCTACAACTTGGGAGGTAGAGGCAAAAGGATCAAGGAATTCAGGGTCATCCTTAAACATATTAAGTTCAAGACCAGCTGGATTATAAGAGATCTGTCTCCCGTAATTAATTAATTAATTAATTAATTAATTAATTAATTAATTAATTAATACAGAGATGACCCAAGATGACAGCTTTTTCTCAAGGGAGTCCTGATTAGGGAAGTGTCCATCTACAAGGGCGAACCATCACCTCATACTTTAGGAAACAAGAACTATATAATCCTGCTATTTTGGCTCTGCTCTCTCTTTTCCGTTGTTTTCATCTCCCACCCACCCCACCCCACCCTGCAAGTGCCCATCTGTCTGCACTGTTTCTGCTTCTCTCCTGGCCAGGTCCAGTCAGCTGGCCATGTTCAGTCTACTACTTTCTCTCTCTGCTCTGAATTCTTCCAAATGCCTCTGGCTGTTATCTCCCATATCTACAATAAAAACCTTCCCTTTAACTATAAAAAAGAAACAAACACTAGAGACTAGAGATGTAGTAGTTTGTAGGGTGCTTGCTTAACATACACAAAATCCTGGGTTCGATCCCCAACATCACATAAAACCAGATATGGTGGCACATGCCTATAACCCCAGTACTCAGGGGGTAGATCCAGGAAGGTTATGAGTTCAAGGTCATCCTCAATGACAACCTACAAGCTATCCTGCTTCAAGCAAACAAGAAATGAAAAGGGGTAAAGAGCTCTGTTATGGTCTGTTTTGAAAAGAATGTGGCAGTTTGTACCTTTGGGCTCCCCTACTGAACTGTACCTCCCCAAAAAATCCCTTCTGACCTTGGTTTGGGGATTGGCCCCTTGACTGATATTTTCCCTAGTATATTAGTAAGCGGGAGCCTGGTGAGCATGTTGTAAGAAGCCAAGGCATAACAATGTAAGAAGGCCACATGGAAGACTATAGACAGCCTGGCTGACAGCCCCAACAGAGTCCAGCAAACACTAACTTGCCAACTGTGGGAGTGAGCTTTCTTGGAACTGGCTCTTTCTGCTATAATTAGCCTTCGAGAACTAATGCTGTGGGGAACAGAAATGAACTGTCCAACTGAGCTATATTCAACTGTAGACAGGAGCAAATAGATTACAGTTGGCACTTGAAGACTCTATGTTGCAGAATGTTTGTTTAGCTATGCAAAGACGTGTTGCATTTGTTTAACTATGTTAAGATGTATTGCATTTGTTTATGATGCAGAATATTTGTTTAATTACGTAAAGATGTGTTGCTGTTTTACCTTGCCTGCCTAAGGCACCTGATTGGTCTATGAAAATGCTGAGCAGCCAATAGCAAGGAAAAAATTTAGGCTTGAAAAAAAGGGAAAAGAAAAGGGGGTGACAGGGAGAAACCAGGGGGCCAGACAGACAGACACAGAGGAAGCAGGAAAGTGGTACATACAGAATGTAAGAAAGGCAAAAAACCCTGAGACAAAATGTAGATGAACAGAAGCAGGTTAAATTAAGTTAAAAGAGCTAGTGGAACAAGCCTAAGCTAAGGCCTAGCAATCATAATTAATAATAAGCTTCCATGTCTTTATTTAGGAGCTGGTTGGTCGTGCAAAGAAAATTCCAACTGCATTCTAGGTGTTTCATCTTGAGATAGAGCATTTGCTATATAGCCAAGGATGACCCTGGTGCCTCTGCTTCCTGGGGTGCTGGAATTAGAAATCCCTGTTATGAGGTGCTAGGAATCGAATACAGGGCTTCAGGCATGCTAAGCAAATACTCTACTAATGGAGCTACATCATCAGACCCAACACTGTTTTAGGGGTTGTTGCTATTGTCTGATGAAGCAGTGGCTCATCAAAGCAATAAGTGATTTTTATGATAATTCATTTGTAGTGATTTGGATGAGAAATGTCCCCCAGAACTCCCATATTCAAACACATTGTACCCAGGTGATAGTGGCTTGGGAAGGTTTGGGGAAATTTGGGAGTGTGACTTTCAGGAGAAAGTACTTCACTGGAGGATGAGATTTGAGAAAGTAAAGCCACTCCCAGATTGCTCTCTCTGCATCTCCCTTCTAGTTGAGCATGTGAACATTCAGCTCCCTGCTACTACCACTATGCCTGCTACTTGCTGCCATGCCTCCCTGTAAACGGAAGTTTCTGTCCTGCAAGCTGCTCCCAAATAACCACACAGAGACTTAATATTAATTATAAATACTCGGCCAATAGCTCAGGCTTGTTACTAGCTAACTCTTATATTTAAATTAACCCATATTTTTATCTATGCTTTGCCACGTGGCTTGGTACCTTTTCACTATGGCATGTCCATCTTGCTTCTCTCTACATCTGCTCTATACTCCTCTGACTCTGTCCTTCTTCTTCTCAGCATTCTCTGTTTGGCTCTCCCCCTAACCTTATCCTGTCCAGCTATTGGCCAGTCAGATTTTTTATTAAGCCAATCACAGCAACATATATTCACACAGTATAAAGGAATATTCCACACCTCCCCTCCCTGACATACTCTCTGGAACTCTAAGCCAAAGTAAACTCCTTCCTCTATAAGCTGCTTTTGGTCATGCTGTTTTATGAGAACAACAGAAAAATAAACAAAATATGCTTGCCATTCAAGATGTGAACCTTCATCTTCCTGCTCTGGCCAACATGAACTCTAACCCCCTGGAACTGGAAGTCTAAATAAACTCTTTCTTCTATAAGTTGCACAGGTCATGGTGTTTTATTATAGTAGTAGAAAAGTAACTAATATATACTTAATTAGTTTTTTAGGTTTTTGTTTGTTTGTTGGCAGAGGGGTGCTCTTGTTGTTTGGCTGGTTGATTGATTTAGCTGATTATTTAGAGAAAGGTTTCACTCAAGGTTTTGCTATGTAAGCCAGGTTGGCCTTGAACTCCTGGTTCTCCTGTCTCTGCTACCAAAGTTTGGGGATTACAGGCACATATCATTCATACTCCAGCAATCTTTGGGTTTTTATGAATAGCTTACTCAGAACCCATGTCCTAGGAGGCTAGGCACACTGTGGTAGGGCTATGGTGTTACTATCTACCAGTTTAATGCATAAATATTGTGTTAAACAAGGCATGGTGGCACACACCTTTAATCCCAGCAGTAGGGAGGCAGAGGGAGGTGGATCTCTGAGTTCAAGGCCAACCTGGTCTACAGAGTTAGTTCCAGGACATCCAGGACTATGTAGAGAAACCCTGTCTCAAAAAAGCAAAAAAATAAATAAAAAATTTTAAAAATAGAAAGTAAGTAAAGGTTAATGGCCCATGAAACAATAAATTCTAAAGGCTAACCCACAGATTCATGTCATGCTATGAATAACAAATTTTAGTGCTTAGAGGTGAGATGAGAACAATAGGAATAATGTAGACAGCTGTTAATACTCATAAATCCAATTTTGAATTTTATTACTATGTCCTATATCAAACAATAACATTTTGTGAAATGTTAGTGATGACAGTTGATTTTATTTTCTTTGTTCTCACTTAGAAAAAACAAAAGGCAAATTACTCTAATGAATCCGCAAAGTAGCTATTTTTACCTAACTTTGGGGTGTCTTTTTATAAAGTCTGTGGGCTTCATAGGTAACAGCACCATAGACTCTCCTACATCCTCCAGCTAGATTGCTAAATCTTTTTGTGAAATGTTTGCTTATTTTTAAAAAAATCAGGAATTATAGACCCATATTCATATTCACAAATAGAATATTCTTTATGTAGACAATGCATTGAGGAAAGAGAACTATAATTTCCCCAAGAAATATAAATGCCAAACTCATGCATAATTTATTCAACATAAAAACCAACAGACCATGTTGTTTCGGTGTTTGACTGTGGTCCCTTGCTCCTTCCTGATGAGCATCATTAATCAGTCCAATCAGCATCCGAAATGTCCCATCTCTATCTACAAATAAACACCTAAACGCAGGTGCTAAACTTAATGGAAATATGCTTTCATACAAAGCATTTCTCGGCCTAGCTCTATCACCTAGCTAGAATAAAAGGAATTCAGAAACAAATAAACACAAACAATAATAAATTTCTACAATTGTTAAAAGATATACGGAAACAAGTTTTCAAGTTATTAATTTGTGATTTTTTTTTTTTTTTTTTTTTTCTCTCCTCTTGAGACAGGTAGCTGTCTTACCTGGCCTGGATCTCTCTCCATAGGCCACAGTCTGGTCTTAAACTTGCAGTGACTTTCATGCCCCTGCCTCCCTCGTACTGGAATTATAGGCACATGCCACCATGTCCAGCTTGTGGTTCATTTTTCAAGAAAATCCCTGAAGTTGTTTCTTTTAAAAATACCTATTTTATTTGTTTGTTTGTTGTTTGTTTGTGGGGAGGCATCCGAGTGACGTGGGTGGAGGTCAGAGGGCAACTTAAGGAAATCTGTTCTTTCCTTCCACCATGTGGACCCCAGGGATCACACCCGGGTTCTCAAGCTTGGCAGCAAGCATCTTTACCCAGTCTCTAGCCCTGAAATTGCTTCCTTAAGCCTGGCAATTTGGAAGGGTCTGCACATTTTAATTTAGAAGGGTCTTCATGCTTTAATATGATTTCATGCAGGATATTTCATTTCTACAGATAAAGGCCTTTACCTAAAGGCCAGAGCAGCTGCTCTGCGCTTCCCTCTGTGCCTTCAAAGAAAAATGTAAGAGATAAGACAGGCTGTCGGGATGGGGACCTGGATCCTGTTTTCTCTTCACAGGTCTTACTCTGCATCTGCACTACAGCAGAGCTGTGGGACACTTCTGAATAGCTCCAGCAACTAATTTTGCACAAAGATCATCAACTTTTATAAGGTAAATATTATCACTAGTTTCATTAAAGGTAGAATTGAATCCTTGATTTTGGATGCCCCTAACACACCTGAAGTAGCCTTGTCACTTGCTAACGGGTGTCACTGTCCCCAGTAACAGAAGGAGCTGAGTCACAGGCTCCTCCAAAACTGCCCATCCCTTCCTTCATAGCAGATACACCTCCCATCCATCACTCAGAGATCTCCATTGTGTCCTTATGGAGAAGCCCCTCCCTCCAGGCGGCACACAGCACTCAGGTGCTTGATTCCAAGTGGCTTTGCGAATGTCATCTGGTAATCTCATTCATAAGTGTGTTTCAAATGTGAATTAGTTTAGGAAATGTCAACGCAAGCTGTTACTCCTGCTGCTCTTTATTCGCCAAAGGAAGGTGTGTTTGGTACTTTTCTCTTTGCTGTAAACAAATGAAGTGTAAACCTAATTAATCTTATCAATAAAAAATCAGGAGTCAAATATTGGGATAAGGACCTGAAAGATCAGAGAACAGGAGCAGCCAGCAGTTGCTTCCTACCTCTTCTGTTCCTCCATCTAAAAGGGCTGAGATCCTCTCTCTGCCCCACCTTATCACTTCCTGTCTCCTCTATGGTTAACTAGTGGCTAGCTACGCCCTCTGACTTCAAGCAAACTTTATTTGTCAAAACACAAACAAAATATTACACAACAAGCAAATACTTGACAAAAAGCAGCTTAAGGGAGGAGGGTTTGTTTCGACTTGCAGTTTGAGGGGATACAGTCCATTGTGGTCAGGAAGTCATAGCAGCAGGGGCAAGATGGCCATGTTACCTCCATGGTCAGGAAGCAGAAAGCAGTAGGAAGTGGGGATAAGATATCAAACTTCAAGGCTCACTTCCAAACCAGTGCCTCTCTTCCTCCAATGAGGCTCCACCTCCTAAAGAGTCTACAACCTTCCAAAATAGATAGTGCCACTTACCGGGTACCAAATGTTCAAACACGTGACCCTATGGTGACATTTCACATGTAAACACTCACAGAAGCAGAAACTACTTTGGGGCGGGGGTTGCCGATCAGAAAAGAAAGGTCTCTGTGAGAAGGGCATCTTCAAACTTAAATGAGGAGAATGCCACAGGATGTGGGAGAAAGCAGACGAAAATGGTGGCTGAACAGGAAGTGCTCAGCAAATTCCCAGCACGGAAGGACATCCAGGGTCTAGAATAATCCTTGGGTAGGACAGAGTGCTGCCTACATAGAAAGGCTTCAGGAGCCAGAAAAATCCAGCCTTCAAGGAGAAAGGAAGAAGAGTTCATCTTCCTTTAAGTTCAACAGAAGACATTGAGGGGGTTTTATGGAAGAGAAATAATTTTATTTCTGACTTTGGGAAATGTCCATGGCTATCAAGTGATAATTTAGAGGACAGTCAGGAGTGGGTGGAAGAGACTGAGGCTGTTACAGTAGTCCAGGCAGGTGAAGATGGAGAAGTGGAGTTAGCGGCAGGGGTTCTAGAGAGAAATAAAAAGCTAGAATACTTGGGAGAGATAGAAAAACCAAACTTCATCAAGAGGGATGAGCATGAGTTTTCCCTGTATGTGGTCACTCCTGTAACTCTTGCCAGTCAGCCTTTGGGTTTCCCCAAGGGGCTGGGGGTGGGGTGGTGAACTGGGGGGTGGGGGAGTCAAGCAATTAAAAGAAAAAAAGAAAAGAAAGTTCCCACTATGTAGTCCTGCCTAGCCTGGAACTCTGTATGTAGACCAAGCTTGCCTCGAACTAACAGAAATGTACCTGCTTCTCCCTCCTGACTGCTAGTTATGAAGAGTGTACACCGCCATGCCTGGCCATTTGAGGATATTGGCATTAAACACTGCTTTACAGTCATCCACTTACTCTCTAAAACATTCCCTACTCCATCGAAATTCCCCAGATCTGCAGTAAGACTTAGAACAGAAATGCCTTGTCATTAGGAAAGCCATGCTATTTAGTGTCCTATAGTATATTAGTTACTCTTCTCATCCCTGAGGTCAAATGCCTGACCAAAGGAAGGTAGGGTTTATGTTGGTTCATGGTGTGAGGGGACAGTTTATCATGGTGGAAGGCATGGCAGCGAGGACCACAGAGAACCTGTGGCAGCAGAATCATGAGACTGCTCATTCCTAGATGGGCAGATCAGGAAGAAAGCAGGTGGAAGGAAAGGGAGAGGCTGTTGTTAGCTAGGGCGTGACATTTTGGAAGGCTACTCTGTTTTGCTTAAATGGTGATAATTACCGAAACTACATAATTGGCATTCCCAGAACTAAAGTAACATTTTCCTAGATTCCTGCCTCATTGATCCCCAGTAATGGCCAGCATAAGAGATACGGTTTCCTCCACCATGCCCTCATCATTCCTGACAATGGCCAATCCCCAACCAAAAGAGGAAGTTTTCCAACCCTCTTCCTTCCCCACCTCCCCACCCCACCAACTATCTCTAGTCTATAAATGGCAACAAGCTAGAGGCCTCCTCCCCTCTAAAGGTCTTTTTCTCTTCGCCCATTAAACCTGTTGTGTTGTCAAGTAGTTCCTTCCTTCCCTGTCTGCCTTTTCTTCCCACCCATCTTTCATCTATAACTCTCAAGACCCACCCACCACAGGTGACCAACTTCCTCCAGCTAGGTCCCACCATCCATCCGAAGTTGCCACCACCTCCCCACAGAGCATCATCAACTGAAGACCAAGTGTTCAAACACATGAGCCATGAGGGGTATTTTACCTCCAGACTGTAGCAACCACAGAGCTGAGATACCATAACAACTGAAGACTTGTGTCAATCCCACCTAGGTTCATTACCGAATGTCTTCTATAAAATCTGCCTTCCACCTTACCTAAAAGCTTCAAGGATCTTTATATGATGCACCACAAGTTTTTCAAAGTCAATTTTTTATTGCAAATGTGAATGCGATTGTGCTCAGTCCCTTGTAAATAATACTGGCAGATGGCACCGAGGATTTGGTTGCACAGTGATTAAGGCTGAATGTGGTAGGAATGCAAAGACTGGGGGTTATTCTTAGAAAAACAAGGGATTTGCCAGCAGGACTTTACAATGGAGCACCTAAAGATGTCCACAGTCTGACCCGCAGATCTAAAATTACTGTGTAGGCCTGGAGCTGGAGAGATGGCTCAGTAGTTAAGAGCACTTGCTGCTTTTCCAGAGGACTTGAGTTCAGTTTTCAGCACCCACATCAGGCAGTTCACAAACACCTGTAACTCCAGCTACAGGGACTCCAGTGCCCTCTTCTGGCCTCCTCACACAGGTGAGCAGAGTCACACAGGCACACACACATACACATAAATAAGAATAAATCTTTAAAAAATATATATCTGAAAGAAGAATCCCTGTCCGTTCACCCATCTGACTAGCTCATTTCCATGAAGGATATGGGTGACCCCCATCCTTCCTTGTAATTAATCTCCATCGATGTTTATGCATAAGAGACATCAAAATGCAGGTCCACGAGTTACACAATATGTCAGGAGCACTTCAGCATTTTTTTGTGAAATTCTTTTTTAACTAGTGGGACAACGCAGTGCTAAAGAGTCTATGTGCAGAGCATAGCTAACAGGGGGGTGTTTCGTAATGTTTTAAAGGGTAGTTTCAATGCACAGAAGCCCAGCGTGTGTGTGTGTGTGTGTGTGTGTGTGTGTGTGTGTGTGTGTGTGTGTGTGTGT